>SDOX01000096.1:345476-357255 GCA_004565275.1 Nannochloropsis salina CCMP1776
GGAGGGAGGGAGGGAGGGCGAAGATGTCAGGTTAGGAGGGGGTGATACGAGGTGCGGACTGGGCTTCTGTGTTCCTCTGCTCCGTCGCTGCCCCTCTTGCCTCCTAATTCCAAGCACGCCCTCCTTCTTTCCCTCCCTCCCTCCCTCCCTCCTTCCTTCCCTTCCCCCCTGCCTCCGCAGCTACGGCGTCTTCTTCTCCGCCCAGATGATCATGGGGAGCGGGTGGGTGGACCAAATGCCCCGCACGGGCTTCGGCACCTGGTTCTCCCTCTTCTACGCCTTGGCAGGCAGCCTCCTCATCTACCACGCCCTGGGAGATCTGGCCTCCATCCCCCTCACCTTGCGGCAGAGCCGTTTCGAAGCGGAAGTCTTCGCGCAATGGGGGGACCATCTCACGGAGGAAACGCTCGACTCTTTGTCCCGACGCGCGACGGAGATCGCGGCGGTGGGAGCTTCGTCCCCCTTGCGGCGGGTACGTGGGAAGCGATGGGGAGGGAGGGCGGAGGGGGGAACGGGGGGAAGGGGAAGGGAACGAAGGGCGGGATGGGCGGGAGGGAAGGAGGGGAGGTTCGGGACAGGGATGAATCCGGAAGGCGGAGGCAACTTAATGACCGACTTCGCACGCTTTTCCCTCTTTCCCTTTCAGCTACAGCAGCAGCTTCTCCTGCAAAAACAGCGACAGGAGGAAGGGAAAAAACACGAGGAGCCGCCGTCGGAAACCGGGCCGGTCCTTCCCTTGTCGAAGCCCGGTCAGGCGCCTGGACAGCTGTCGCTTGAAGAAGAGGACCTGCGGGCGGACGGCGCCCTCCAAGCACAACCTCCCTCCTCCTTCCCTCCTCCTCCCCCTCGCCTTCCTCCTTTCCCCGCCTCGGTATCCGCACTACCGTCTTTGCCGGGCAACCCAGGCGTGCTTGAAGAAGGGAGGGCAGCTGGCAGAGGAGGAGGAGGAAGTGGACAAGGAGGAGGAGGAGGAGGAGGAGGAGGAAAAGGAGGGGATGAGGTTCTGGGGCACTGTCATGCAGGGGAGGAGGTTCCAGCAGTCAAGAGGCTGCCGAGGGATGCGCCGTCCCCCGGCGCCGCCGCCTCCTCCCTCCTCTCCTCCTCCGCTTCGTTCCTGCACCCCTCACCTCCTCCGCAAGCTCCCGCCAAGGTCTCCGCGTCCTCCTCCACCTCCTCCATTCCCACCTCCTCGTCGACCCCTCCCGCCTCATCACTCAACACACGCCCCATGACAACCCAGGCCTCTTTTCCTCACCCGACCTCCTCCTTTGTCTCTTTTCTTCCCTCCTTATCCCCTGGCCGCCATCCAAAGCGCATCGACGCGGGAGGGGGGGGAGGGAGGGCCCGGGGAGGCGACGGGGGCGGGACGAAGGAAGTGCCCAAAGTCCCGAGCTCGATCTCTCGGGAGGAGTTCATCATCAGCATGATGCTCCTCCTGGGCCGCGTGGACATGCTCCACGTCCGGGAGGCGCAAAAAGTCTTCGACCAGCTGGACAAGGACAAGACGGGCGTCCTGGACGAGGCGGACGTGGTTCGCCGCGTGGCCCAACAGACGGGGCTGCAGTACCAAGCCTCCCGCTACCGACGGGGGGGAGGCGGGAGCACCCCGGGGGGAGGGAGCGGCTCGGTGCGAAAGAACGGGGCCCATTCCTCGCCCAAACGACCGGGCGCGGGGAGAGGGGGAGGGGGAGGGGGAGGGGAGGGGCGGGCGTCGACAAGGAGGGAAGGAGGGGGGAATGGAAGGGAGGGGTCAGGGTCCTTGCAGCGGAAGGAGGAGGGAAGGCGTGTGGACCGGGAGCCCTCGTCCTCTTCGTCCCTTGTGCCCTCTTCTCTGACCTCCTCCTCCTTAACACGCGCGTCTTCCGCCTCTGTAGCCCCGCGAGAACAGCTGTACCTGCAGCGGGCGCAGGCACCGCCCCCACCACAGCATGAACAGAACGGAGGCGATTGAGTGCACAGGATGCCGGCACTGGAAGGACCCGAGAGAGAGAACAAAGTCATCATCGTACCGCTTTCTTTCGACGCACTTTCGGCGACCCTCCTCCTGCACAAGCTTTACTTTCCCTCCTTGTCCCTCACCGCCCCCCCCTCACTCCCCCTCGGACGACGATCCATAGCTAGCTAGCAGTCCCTGCAGACCCCCGCCCGCCTGTCCTCCCGCTCCCTTCTCCACCCCGGCCCCTTCCTTCGCTTCTGCTCTTCTTTCACCCTCCTCCGGCTTTGGCTTCCCCTCCCCTCCCACTTCCCCCTTGGGCATTTTGTTCCCCCCCTCCTTCCCTTCCTTCCCTCCGTTCTCCTCCGCCTTCCTCTTCTTCGCCTTTATCCGGACGAGCGGCTTCAACATTGTCCCGGATCCTTCACTGAGCCCCGTCGCCGCGCCTAATAGCCCGTGTTCTGTCCCTCGCGCCCTCTTTCCCTCCCTCCCTCCCATCCCCCCTCCCTCCTCGTCCGAATCCTCCAACTTCTTCAAGCCCCCCACGCCCCCCTTCCTGGCCAAGGCAAAGGCCCGCCGCGCCTCCTCCTCTTCCTCCTCCTCCCCCCCCTTCCCTCCCTCCCTCTGCCCCTCCCCGTACATCTCCACCAGCCGATCCCCCCGAATCAGATCCCGCTTGTTGCCCATCACCTTGGTCTCCTCCAACGCGTCCAAAATGTCCATCTCCAGCTTCGAGTCGATGGTCCGGTGCTCCAAGGCCTTCATCGCGTCCTGCTGCTCCTCCTCTGCCCGTCGCTCCCCCTCCTCCTTCTCCGCCTTCTCTTGCTCCTTCCAGACCTCGAAGAGCCGCTTGGCACCGTGCTCCATCGCGTAGTCCATTTTTTCAGGGTCCGTGATGAAGGTGATCTCCCGCGAGCAGGTCATGCACTTCATGTAAAACCGGAACTTTTTAATGCCCTTGTACGTGTCCCCCTGGACGTCTTCCTTCCTGGAAGCCACAGGGACGGAGCGAAAGCGGGTTGGTGGTGCCGGGTTAAAAAAAGAACAAATGATGGGGAATGATTAGGATTGGTCAGACACAATGAACTGCTCGCTTCTGCCACCTACCGCATGTTGAATTTTTTCCCCCGGTACATAAACTCCCCGCAAGTGTCGCACTGGATGTTGAATGGAATCATCATCCGCGTCTCTATCTGCTTGAATTTGTCAAATTTGGTCCGCGGCACCAGATTCGGATCGAAATCCGGAGGGAAATACTTGTTGAGCACCTTGCGCTCACCCATTTTGCCTATTGGGAAGGTGAATGGGATTTGAAAGAGCGGGGAAAATGGGAAACTCATAAGTTGTAAGCCAGACAAAGTCTTGTTCGGCTCGCCTCTGTTCTGGTGGTCATCGAGACGAGTCCAATGCAATTACATACTCAATCCCGTGCCACAACACCTAAAATTTCCATGGCGCAGGACAAACTTAAAGAGTGCAACAGGTCTGGACAAGAAAATATTGTCCTGTGCGGATAGAAGGCAAAAGGCCTGCCTCAAGGCCTACGGCTCGATGACCTTCTCCTTTCGCATGGCTTCGCGCCTGAAGCCGCTGTCTCAAAAGCCTGACCACTGCGTCCGTTTATAAACCACTGCATACGTGGGTTTCGTGAGGTTCATTGCCAAGCCGCAGCAGTTTTCGACTGTAGTGATGCCTGTTTATCCTCGCTCCTCCTGCCTCGCCGTTCGCTTTTTCACGTCGACCTGAGGGGGAGCCAGCTTATCTACTTGCCTACGTTCCGACCCCGTAAATGTGGCTTAAAGGCACCTTTTGTCACCAGTCTGGAGCACGCGAGCATATGTGTACCGTTGTGCCTTACTTTGGACGTTTCTTTCTACTTTTGCCGTAGTGATGCAGTCGTCGTTCAATGTTGTCTCACCGAACCACGCAAGGGGAACCTTTTAACCTCCTGCCCTCCGTCCCTCCCCCTCCTCCTCCTTCCTCATCAATACACTCCCATTCCACAATATTGCAATATAAAGGATAAAATGACCGAATTTTGATCTTATTATCTTGTTAAAGTCTTAAAACTCATCGTTTGGGCATTTCCCCCCCTACTGCAACTCCTAAAATTTCAGCAATGCAATATCGCTACTCGACCTCCTCCTCCTCCTCGCATTTCCGCTCTAGCTCCTCCTCTTCTCGCGTTATGACCCCGGCTCAGTACAATACTATTAATAAAAACACTAGTTTATCTCTGGAAAACATTTTGCGCTACAACACCGCCGTAAGTGGAGGAGTCAGAGGATGCACAAGCAGTTCAACCAGCAACAATCGACACGGAGGCCACGCTTCCACACAGCAACAGTATCCGCAATCCTTGTCATCTTCCCAACACCTTCAATATCAACCTTATCAACCACAACAGCAACGACAATGGAAGGCTTCCAAGGCTTTGGTGCCATCTTCTACGAATACTCATGGCATTCTTGCGGGAACGGAGTCCAGAGGAGGAGAGGGGTGGCCTCTATTCCGCCCGCCGGCCCCCAAAACTCCTTTTATTGGTGGTAATTCGCCTAGCCAGCCCTCACAGCAGTCTTCCTCGCAGCCTCAGTGTGCATACCTTCAGCAGAAGGTAGGGAAGGAAGGGAGTACGAAATCTGGCGAGAGGTCTATCGACGAAATCGTGGCTACCAAAGCCCAACAACAGATGTTGGACTCCTTACAAACGCTAATTAAGGACGTTCACGAGGTCAAGAGGAAGCTTCAGGAGCAACAACTTCATCAAAATGAACAAGACGAGATTCGAGGGGGACAGCAGCTCACAGCTCAACCAACTCCGCTTTCTTCACTTCCATGGAAAAAGAACGAGACACTGTGTTCTTACAACCAGCGGCACGACGACACCATGGCCACGAGTCATGACGATGATGAGGATGACGACGTGCGAGAGGCGCCAACGCCGCCGCAGCATCGGCTGTCACACCAGCGGCAGCTGCAATTAAGAAAGCGTGAGGAGAAAGAGCAACCCCTCGATGTGCAGCCCTGCATTCAGAAATTGAATGAGAGAATGACTCGCATACAAAGTAGTCATGGAGAAGCTGAGTGTCGGGCACAAGAAAGAATTCGGCAGGTAGAGGATGAATTGCGAAGGCTTCGGGAAGAGGTTGCGAGCCTTGTCCGTGCAATGGAGGTAATGCGCAAAGAGCAAGCCACACAGACGCCAACAAAGGAAGGTTCCATGGTCAAACAACAAACGGAACTGGATCGCCAATGCCATGCCGCACGCGGGAAATTTTTAAACGACGTAAATGCGAAGGAAGGAGGGACAGTACGTGGAATGGATGTCTCGATGGGGACACATGAGGATGGGAAGGAGCAGAAAGAGACAGATACAGGGAATTGTGGTGACGAGGAGGACGAGAGCCCCGATTTGCTAGCAGAAGGAGCAAGTCTCCCCAAAAAATCCCAAAAGTTAATGGAGCGTCCGCTTAAAAACGAGGCGGTGGAGGGCATGGAGGATGAAGAGAGGGCAACGGAGGCAGAGGACGAGGAGACGATGACGGAGCAGGACAGACGAGGTGCCGCGAGTCTCAAGATGGACATGTGCATGGAGGGTGAGACCACTGTAGTGGATGACCCGCTGAATAAGCAGGCGAGGGATGGACTGCCAAAACTTCAAGACGGAAGCGCTCTGAGACAAGGGCAAATTCAAGGGCAGGGACACCGGAATGCTCAGACTCCCCCCCATGCCTCCTTACCTCCACCCCTCAAACCCACCCCTTCGACTTCCCGCCCTGGATCTCAGAAAATCAGCGTGAAGTCCCACGCCAAAAAGTCAGCAACCTCTCCGACAGTCATCAGGCTCCCTCCTTCCCCACCGGCCCCCACTCGTGAATTTCGTCCCGGCACTCCGACCCATGGCGTGGAGGACGCCGTGAGGACTTCCACACGCAATGCCGCGCGTTTTGAAACCCCCTCTTCGCCCGGTGACACCCTCACTGTGGAGGAATACCTTCGATTGAGGGGCCAAGGAGGTACGATCGGACGAGAGGGGAAGGTAGCCACAGCGCAATTCTTCCCTCGTCCTCCTGCGCATCAACAGTTAAAGGGCCAGACGGTGGATGCTCAAAAGACGCATCCGGGGGAGGCAGCGGGCCAGCCCCCGCCCAAACGATTGCGTACCAGCAGCCGACTCAGCCGGACGAGCCGTCCTGGCCCTGGAGAAAGCCATGACAGGGACGGTCTCGGTGGAGATGGACCCATCGCGCCTCATTCCCAGGCGCGAGGAATGTCGGCAAGGAGTCAAAACTATGTTTTCGATTTTACAGTGGCAACAGACAAGCAAAAGGTCACAGCAGGGGTGATATCGCCCATGCCCGGATATAAACTCCGAGAACGGTGTCCACGAGACAGCGCAAGAAGGTGAGATGTGGAAGAGGAGACAACGCGGGAGAAGGGGAACGGGGGATGGGGAAGCAGACTGAAGGAGGAACGCCGTGTGCCGCGGGACGGAGGGACGTGCAGAAACTAGAGACGGGAAACCAAGAGACACAAAGCGTCGGGGCTCAAAGGGAACCAAAGCCCTACCCAAAAAACGAAAAAGAAATGCAACGAACGTTATAGTGGTAGAAAGTGCCAAAACCTTCAGCTAATCCTTGCCTTCTTCCACAAGATCCCACTTGATACGTGCTACAACCATCAAGCCCTCGGAGTCGAATCCCTGCGCATCAAAGAGATGACCTGTCATGGTCACTAGGCCAGCACTGCACCTCTCTGCGTGGCATGCCCACTATCATCATCATCCCCCCTGACCCCGCAATCACGCAGCTGGCCTCCTCGACAAGACAAAGCGGCAAACATCTCAACCCCTGCCTCATTACCTTCCCTCTCCACCGCGCCTTGCATCGCCTCCTCTCCTTCTCCTCCACTTCTCTCTTCCGCGTCCCTCTCACAGGCAGCAGGTCTACCCAAGGCACCAAGCCTCTTCAAGGAGTTAGATAGGAAACGAGACCCGCCCCTCCAAGAAAGCATCCACCTCCTCAAAGGATGTCACTTTCACAAAGCCTTTCCCTTTCTCTTCGTCGACCTCGGCATTTCCCGGCCTCACGCTCAGCAAGACCCGCATCCCCGCCTCCCTCGCGGCCAGGCCCTCCTCCACCACGTCCGTTAAAAATAACACCTCGTCCAACCCCGACACCCCCAACGACGAGGCAATCTGCCGGTAGCTCTCTACCTCCCGCTTTCCTCCCACGCTGGTGTCGAAATAACAGTTCAAGTACCTCCTGAGATCACCCGCTGCCTCGGTGTGTTCAAACAAAAGCCGTTGCGCTTCTCGGGAACCGCTCGAATAGATGGCTAGTTTCACGCCCCCCACCCCTCCCTTCCCCCCTTGAGTCCATCGTGCCAAGGCCTTCGGCACGTCTTCGTACACGTGCGAGTGCAGCGCTCCTTTTGCATACCCAGCCCGCCAAATGTGTCCCTGCAAGCGTTTCAAGGCCGTCGTTTTCAGGTCACGTTCCATCTGCCATCGCACATTCTTGACCACTGCCTCCATCAATCCCTCCCTCCCTCCCTCTCCTCCCTCCTCCGGTATAGGGGGGCACCCGTCCGGACAGCCATCCCTCAAGGCCTGGATGTCCCCGAGTACCTCCGGGTCGTTTTCCGCGAGTTTCTCCCGGACATGCGCGCCCACCTGGGTCGAGGCGTACGGAAACAAATTCTGGTGTACGAAGTCGATGGAGGTGGTCGTTCCCTCGATATCCATCAGCACATGCTTGATTCCGCTTTTCTCGTACCGCCCAGCTTTTTCATGCGAACCGTTCAGGGCGTGGGACCCCTGCAATTCCCCTCCCCCCGCACCACTGCAACACCCCATTCCCTCCCCCCTTGCCAGCAAGGCTTCCTTCTCCTTCGCCAGCATCGCAGGCGATAGGGTGGCTCCATCGCCTCTTGGGGTGGCCGTGTAGTCAATGCCGAGACGGTGCATCTCCACCGCCAGCCTGAAAAGGTAGTGGTAGCATTCCGCCTGGGTCTTGGCCTGCATCCATGTCTTCCCCCAGATGTAAATGCCGTGGCGTCGGACCAACACAGCTGTTGTCTCCGGGTATCGTCGGATCGCGTCCGCCAAGGAATCGGCCAGGTCTGCCTCGTGCGGTGTGTTCTCGATGATGGGAATGACCAGGGTCGAGCGGTAACCGTGTCCGGCGATACCTTTAATCATCTCCTGGTGCGTGATCCGAAACTCGGTCGCATCCTCTCCTTGCAGCAAGGTGGCGAGCACGCAGTCCATCCCGTGCGAGTGGATGACGGCACCTGCGGGGGGGGTAAGGGCCCGGGCCGGGGCAAAGCCAGACAATCGGTGGGTGAGGATGAGGTAACGGGGCTAATACTCTCTCCGTCGTGCACGGACAGCAGGGGGGCGAGGAAAGCCCAAGGCCAGAGGAACATTGCGGCAAGGAGAAAAACACGTCAGGGAATTGTAGTCTGAAGAGACCCCAGCATGGGAGGCATGTCTCGGGCTTCGAATGAGTCATCACGCGTGTCCTCGCACGGGCCTCACGCAAGCGTTCCACCGGCCTTTTTCGGCTTTACCCCCCGAAAACACCCATCATCCCCGAACAGGGACAACCTCTGGAGGACCAAGGGGCACGTACCGGCGTCGCGGATTCGGTAGGTGTGGAAAAAGAGGGGCGCGCAAGCCGTCAGCTTTAAAGGACTGCGACCGGGCTGGGACTCCGGGGGAACGTACAAGTGGTTCCCGCTGTGGACAGGCGCAAGGAGAAAAAAGTCAAGCCATGTGAATGTCACGCGAAAGCAGCGAGCAAGCGGAAAGGACGTTTTCAAGCGCATCGATACCCGGACCTACCTACCGCATGTCTAGGATGTAAAGCTCCTCGGGCAGGATCCGCTCCTTCTGCACCCCGGACGGCGTCATAAAGACCCGGTTCCCCTCCCGGATGCTGATGCTTCCCCCCGTGCCCGTCACCCAGCCCAGATCATAGAATTGCCGACACAGGTCCACAATCAGCTGCTGGGTGCCCCCGTCTTGCCCCCTCCGTTGCGTCCACACGGCCATCGCCTGCCGCTCGTCCGCCGGAGATGCGAACCGGTAGGTCTTCACGGAGAACGCCGACCCTTCCTTCCTACCCGCGCCGTTCCTGGCGCCCTTACTCACGCCATTGCTCGGATCGGGCCTGGAAGCGATGGCCACGTCTACGTGGGTGTCCTCTGTGGTTGGGAGTAGGCGGCGCCATACCGAACTGGGCAACGTGAGCCGGTCCTCCTTGAACAAGAGTACCCGGATCCAGGCATCCGCGCTGTCCCGAACATCTATGTATACTTGTCCGTCAACGACATTAAAGTCTTGCACTTCACTTACTGCGCCCATGCAGTGCTCGCGCCCAAACTCCTGCGTGAGGTGGGATGCAGAGTTGAGGGCCAGAAAAACCAAAACTCGTTTTGTCGCATTCACAGGCAGGATAAACACATCATCGTAGGTCTGTCCCACTATTCAATTACCGCATTTTACATTGCTGCTAGGATATATGAGCCGTTTTACCATGAGAGCAAGCTTTCAATTTCTACCCCACAGCCTTTGTCTTTCACTTCCTTTCGCACCTTGAGTGTGTCTGCGAATGCCGCTCTCAGTTCCTTTTCACTGATGGCGGTTAAAAATAATGTATCTGGCCCTTTATCTGCTTCGAAAGCTTTTCCCACACAAGCGCCCAATTCCTCCAAAATCGCAGGCGTGCATGCCTGGTGGGGATCATTCAGATACCAAGCCCGCATCAGACACCGCTGCTTTCGCACAAGAAGGGTCGATGTATTGCGACCTGCCTATAGTATGTATCACTTAAAAAGTCATGGATTTACTGTACTTCCCACAAAAAATTATAGTTCGGTTTTGCTCCGTAACCATAACGAGATTCTTGTGCCATTGAGCGGAGATCTGTCCATCTCCTCCCTTGAAAACCTCCCCCCCTTCCCTGAGCTTCGTTTTTCAAGTCTGCAAAAGAGGAAACGACGAACATACAACATCGTCCTTAGCCGTTTTCAATTACTTAAAACCACTAGAAACATGATAGTTGAGTATATTCGAATTCCGAGGGATACTGTGACTAAGACATTGTCACTCAAGGCCTGACGCCATGGCCAAGAACGAAAGCAAGAGACCGCGAGGGGAAGAGGACTGCAACAATTAAAACATTCCAAAAGGCCATGACCAAGCATCGCTTTGAAATCTTGTACTTCTCCGCATGCGTACAGACCGAACGCCCCACGAGGCACACATTCCCAATAAAAGCAGGGCAGAGGCTGGTTGGCGCGGCTCAGGAAGTCAGGCTGGTACGACAAACATCACTCAGCTCCCTCCTCGGGCCCCCCCCGGCAACGGAAAACCACGGGCGCCGTGCGAAATGTGCACCACCGGACACTTCTGTCGCTCAAATAGGCGTGGCGGTGATGGAATACGCACTAGATAATCATGGTATCAAGAGGATTTGAAAACGGATTTTGTTGACACGGTAAACATTACGCGTTGTGGGGGAAGCAGCTCGATTCTCGGCAGTTGCATGGGCCACGGGAAACTCAGGGAACATCCCAATCTTAACCTATCTGCTGAAAATATCATCTCGTTTACACCACTCAGTCGTCTACAGAGTTGCACGGTTTATTGACGGCGAGCATGAGCGGCGAAGGTGGGGAGGGAGAAATTTGCGCTGGAGGGACATCTCATCCTTCCATGCTGGAGCGGGGGAAGGCGTTTTTACGCAGTTTTTCGGGACAAGACGAGCCCGTGGCGGATGCAGTAGGTGGTGAAAGCCAAGGAAATGAGGCACAACGAGTACATATGACCCAGCAGCAAAAACAGGGCCAGCTTCAGAGTTCCCAAAAATACGAAGCAGCAACAGAGCATGGCGGTGGCACTGCACGGCCTCCGCACGCTCCTCCCCCCGGGAGCATCTCTCAACAGGCGGCCTCCGTATGGAAGGGCGGAGAAGGGAGGGAAGTAGAGGAGGAGGAGGAGGAGGAGGAGAAAGAAGAGGAGGAGGAGGACCCCTTCGCAGGACCGATCCGTGTCAAGGTCTCGACTCCTACGCGAGTAAATGAGAAGGAAGGTAGGTTTAGTGCCTGGCTGTCACCGAGACCGGCTCAGGGTCCGATGGGAGGTGGGAGGAGGCTGAGGGAGGAGGAGGAGGAGGAGGAGGAGGAGGAGGAGGAGGAGGAGGAGGAGGAAGAGGAGGAGGATGGAGACATCCCTTTCGATGCGCGGAAGGCGCATGAGACGTTCATTCGGCGGGCGTTACAAGGGAGCCTGGAGGCCGGGGAGGCAGGAGGGGGAACAGGGAGGGCGGGTGGGGGTGGGGGGGCGTCCATGCCGAATATCACCGAACTTCAAGCCTTCTCCACCAGCACAAGCCTGTCTGGACAAGGCCGAAAGACACTGAAGTGGGCGGACGAGGACGGCGGGGAGCTGAAGAAGGTGCAGTTCTTCGACAAGCATGCAGAGCCCTCCCAAGTGCTGCGGATGATGCTGGCAGCTGACGCGCGGGCCGAGGGGGCGCCAGGGTCGAAACGGCGGGCGGCGATGGGGAGGGAAGAGATCGTGAAGAACCTGGAGCCCTACCTGGCCCAGATGAAAGGAAACGTGCAAACAATCGAGCCCGTGAGATTGATGCGGAGTGGGGAGACCCGGGCCGTTATGGTAACGGGCGAAGGGCCGTTACGCATGCGGGTGGGCGTGGCCATTGTCTGGATGGGCGGCTTGATCAAGCACTTGAAAATGATCAAAGATCCGTCCTCTGACTTCTTGGACGACGAGCACAGCCCCTCTGCGTCTCGCCTCCTCCTCCTCTCCTCCTCCCT
>SDOX01000096.1:361243-375335 GCA_004565275.1 Nannochloropsis salina CCMP1776
CCCTCCCCTCCCTGCCGGGAAAAGTCTGGTCACGTCCGAGTAGCGGCACGGGCATCAGCTGCCCCCCCTCCACCACCACAAGCAACCACAGCAAGAACAACAGCTCGCCCGCCCTTCCCGCCCTCCCTCCCACCCCTCCCTCCTTCCCTCCCTCCCGCAGCAGCCAGCGCCACCGCGACGCCCGCCTTCAAGGTCCCGCGCACCAGGGCAGAGAGGGAGGGAAGGAGGAAGGGGGGAGGGGAGGGATGGAGGGAGGGAGGGAGGGAGGGAAGGAGGGGGCGTCCGTGCGCGGACCTGCTCGCTCCCCTCCCCTCCCTCCCTCCCTCCCTCGCCCTCCCTGCACAGGGGTTCGGGGGATGGCGTGGGCAGTTCTCGCGTGGAGTCAACAGAGGAGGAAGCCGGGCCCAACGCCTTGCTTTTGAAATTTCAAAAAGAGATGACCCATCTCTGCTACCAACAGCAGGAGCTTCGCCGACGGTTGCGGCGCGTCCGTTACGACCTGACGTCGTGGAAAGAGGAGGAGGCGCGGGGAGAGGAGGAGGTGCGGCGCTACGAGCGGCGGCAGTGGGCGCACGCCGAACGGGAGGAATTCGAGCAGGCGGAGGCGCTGGAGAATGTTCTGGAAGAATTGAGGGCGTTGGGGGAGGAGCGGCAGCGGCGGGTGGAGGAGCTGGAGGAGGAGGAGAGGGAGGGAGGGAGGGAGGGGAGGCGGCTGGCGGGGCGCATGCAAATGTTGGTGAAGGAGGTGGAATTAGCCTTGGGGGAGGAGGAGGAGAGGAGGAGGAGGGAGTGGAGCCCAGAGGCGGGGGAGGAGAAGGGAGGGGGGGAGGAGGGGGCGGAAGGCTTGAGGGAGGAGGAGGAGAGGGTGGCGGAGGAAAGGGATAGATTGGAGGAGGAGGAGAGAAAGGTCCAGGAGGAGATGATGAGGGTGGAGGGGGCGGTGGAGGAAGGGGTCGGGAGCCTCATGATGGAGCGGGAGGCGCGTGAAGAACGCTTGGGAGGCGTGGAGCGGGAGATTGAAAGCTTGGAGAGGGCGCTCGCGGCGAAGAGGAAGGAAAAGGAGGGCGTGCTGGAAGAGCTTCGAGAGGTGGAAACGCGGGTACAGGCCGTACGACAGAAATTTTCGGGGAAAATCGAGAGGATTGGGGAGAAAATGGAGGCGTTGGCGGCCGCCAAGCGGGCCTCTTTGGAGGAAGAGCGAGTGATCCAGGAGCAGAAGAAGGCCTGGGAGGCAGCCTTGGAAATGGCGCGAAAAGTTAAGGAGAGGAGGAAGCGCATCCTGGAGCAGATGAGGGCAGAAAGGGAGTTGGCGGGGATGTTGGCCTCTGTGATGGAGGAGGAGGAAGGAAGGGAAGGAAAGGAGGGGGTGCAGGGCGGGGAGGCGGGGAGGTGGGAGGAGACAGTGAGGGAGGCGGAGGAGGCGTTGGGAGGAAATCGCAAGGAGGTGGAGGAAGGAAGGAAAGCGTTGAGGGGGTTGGAGGAGGAGGTAGGGGAAGTTGAGCGACGTCTCCCTCTCCTGGAAGCGGCCAAGAAGGAAGCGGCGGCGGCGAAGAATTATAAGGAGGCGGCGCTGAAGATGAAGGAGGTAAAGGCGGCCGTGGCGAGGAGGGAGGAGGGGCAAGACGAGTGCCAACGGTTGCGGAGGAAGGTCCGGGACGGGGAGGACGCGGTGAGGGGATTGGAGGAGCGGTTACGGGCGGCCAGGGAGAAATTGGCGGCGGAGGAGGAGACGCGAGGCCGACGTCGTTGGGGCACCTTAAGAGAGAGACGGCGGGCGTTGAACATGGCGCGAAAGAAGTTGGAGGGGGGGGCGCGTCGAAGCTGGTGTTGCGGACGAGCGCCGTCATCCTTTTGCAGGCGCAACTTGGGGCGGTGGAGGTAGAGATGGAGGAGGTGAGCAAGCAGTGGGGGGCGGAGGGAGAGAAAGGGGAGGAGGAGGAGGAGGTGGAGGAGGAGGAGGAGGAGAAGAAGAAGAAGAAGAAGGGGGGTAGGGAGGCGGAGGAGGAGGGAAAAGAAGGGCCGCTTCATGCGGGAGGAGGAGGAGGGAAGAACGGTAGCAAAGCTCCTGAGGAGAGGGAGATAGGTGAGGAGGAGGGCAGGGGTGAAAGAGAAGGCATCGATATGGAAGGGAGCGCGGAGTCGAACGGCGAAGAGACGGGTCAAGGGGAGGAGAAGGCGCCGCCGGGAGCAAGGGATATACCGGAGGGGGAGGAAGAGGAGGAGATGGGAAGGTTGTCGGGCCTCGACGCTGCGGCCTCTGTTCCTTCTCCCACGGCGGTTGCGAGGGCTCGGGAGCTGCATGTGGCGATTTTAGCCTTGGAAGAGCGGGTGGGCCAGGCAGCCGACGAGGAAGACTACGAGGCGGCGGGGACGCTGCAAGAGGAATTGGAGGGTTTGCGGGAGGAAATGGCGGCCTTGGGTCCAATTGATGTGGTCCATTTGATCATGGACTCTTCGGAAGAGGAGAAGGAGGAGGAGGTGGGGGGATGACGGGAGGGAAAGGAGGAGGGAGGAGGGGAAAGGCGCATCGGGGGGAGGAAGCGAACAAAAGGATTACGTCGTGGTGCTGCGCAAGCGAGGAATAAAACAGGTCACGTGGCTATGACCACGCATGTGCAAAGTAATTTGAACGTCAAATCAGTCCAGAAAACGGCTAAATTGAAAACAAAAAGTAAGAAATGCTTTCGGTGTGCTGATAACAGGAAGATCAGGGGGGCCGCGGGGCAGCAACGCATTGGTTTTCCAGCATTGAAAGACCTCACAGGCCAAATCCAGCTTTCAATCAAGTTTTAAAAGTATTATGGCCTAATTACCTTCGCATTGAGTGGTTTCAAATACCTAATTCGTGTGCAATCATCCTCGCAAACAGGCACGAAAGCTTTAGGATGCAACGCACGTCCGATGCCCCTGCTTGACCGCCGTCTGAGAGCAGCAATTTTTATATCAACCAGACCAGGTTCAAAATGCTGAAGCAAATAAACTATAACGCTACACAATCATTTTCACTCCCCAAAGCTCAAGCAAAAGGTACAAACAATGTGTTACGGATAGCTGTGAAAAGAAAAAAATCTTTGGGTTTGAAAGAGCGGGGCTTCTGGGTGGCAGCGACTCTTCCTAAGCAGGTCATGCTCAGCCATAAACCAGCCAATTTTGCATCTCGCAGGGGAGTGCAGCCGTAGTAGTGTATGAATTGCTGATAAACTTTTATATTTTCCCATTTTGCTGTGCGTGTGACCACCGAAATTCGACCGATGACACTCAAAGAGTTGGCAGGGGAGACAAAGCTCGTGCTTGCCCCTATCTTTCCTCAGGGGCCGTACATTGCTTCAACCCGCTCTCTCACACGTTCCCATCCCTCGCTTCTAGCAGCCACGTACACAGAGGACCAAGACGGTGGGTCTTCTCACACGAGAGGTACTTTGACGGGAAGGCGTACGTGTGGAAGGTTCCCCTGAAACGCATCGCGCCCGTACAACACGACAGAGGGCAGGGAGCAGCAGCAACTTTTATAGCAGGCTCGATTGGAGCATGCGGCGGCAGCGACGCCAAGGCTGCTCAATGGCTTTCGTTTGCATACTGCTAGTAATAAGCCTCTTAGGTGGAAGTGAAGCCTTTATCGTTCCTGGGAGTAGGATAAGACCAATACCGTCCATCCCCTCTTTTTCGTCTCCAGCCTCCTCCTCCTCTAGAAGAAGTTTCCAACCGCCCACGACGGCCCTCTCATCTCCCTCTCGGCACTCCCCATCCTTTGCTTCTCGACGACTGGGCGGAAGGAGCCTCACCATGCTGAAGGAGCCCCAAGGCAGCGACGCTTTTGCCCGCGTGGTGGAGAAGGAAGGAAAGCTCAGTCCCCTCGCCAAGCTCCATTCTGGGCCGGCACAAATCTTGAAGGTGACCACCGTGCCCCTGGCCGCAGTGGGAGGATTTTTGGCCACGCCCAAGGGTGCCGGCGGCATGTTCCGTGTCTTTGGGGGCCTGGTTGGGGGCTTGGTCTTGAAGGAAGTGAACTCCAAACTCCGGACCATGCGGCAGGCCGGCGCGGAGGTGGCGGTGGCCCGCTTGCTCCTCGACTATGAATCGGACATCGCCTCGTTGACACCTTCGGCTGTGAAGGCCGTCACGGCCAAGTACGACGTGAACTACGCGGAGCATTTGGAAATCATGCGGACCCTGTATACCTCCTTCTTGGTGGCCATGTTGCAATGGCCCCAAGTCCGGATGCAGGAACCCGCGTCCTTGATGGACCTGTCGGCCGCCTTGGGCCTCGACTCCTCCACGATTGGCGACGCGCACTGTGCGGCCGCGGAGGAAGTGGCGCGGATGCTTGCGGAGGTGCCCTTGGAGGAGCGGGAGGAGGCCTGGGAGCAGGGCATGGTGGGGAAGCTCCTCTTCCTCTCGGACCGACTCTACGCCCAGCTGGAGGAGGAGGAAACCCGGGAGTACGAGTTGGGAAGGGTGACGGAGGTGCTGGGGCTGACCCCTAAGGAAGGGGAGGAGCGCGTCCGCAGCTTGGTCTTGCCGTACTACACGAACATTGTGCAGAACGGGGTGACAGCCCTGCGCGTGGGGGAGGCTCAAGGCGGGGCCGCCGGGCCCAGGGACGGGCCCACGCTCTCGCAGTGGCGACAGAGCCTGGGGGTCTCGGAGGCACAATCCAACGGCTTGCACGCTCAGGTGTTCGCGGAGGAGGTGACGCGGTGCCTGGAGGCGGGGCAAGGCCGGATCCGGGACGGAGACATGGAGCGGTTGAGCAGCCTCCGCAAGTTCCTGGGAATCACGTCATTGGAAGCCGAACGTGTCTTGGAAGGGGTGACGGCGCCCTTGCTTCGACAAGCGATCGTGGAGATGCTGACGCGGTTGACCTCCACCCCATCGGACACGTGGACCGAGGCTCTTGGGCACGTGCGGCAACGGCAGAAGGAGCTGCACATGGTGGACTCCGCCCTCGTCTTCCACATCAAGGACGTGTACCGAGAGCGGTTGAAAGGCCTGGTCCGACAGGCCAACGACGCGGCGCTGCCCTTGGAAACAGCGGCCACCGCGGCGGCGTTGGGGGAGGCAGGGGGCCCACCGGGCCTGGGGGAGACGGCCTCGAAGCTGTGCAAGTCAGTAGGTGCGGCCATGCTGCTCATGCGCCTGATGCGGGAATTCTTGGAGGTGAACAAATTGGAGGACGTGATGGACGAAGACCTCTTCCACCTCTCCTTCCTGGGCCTGTTGCCGGGGGAAATGACCCAGCGGGAGCGCGAGGTCACCTTCAGGCAATACGTGGCGGCGGTGGTGGAGGCAAAGCTCGTGGACGACGAGGGGGGGAACATCAATTCCCTGGGCCTTTTCTTGGAGATGGACCCGGCCTACGTCCGGTACACGCTCAAGTCCCTGGTGGGGCCCATCTACGAGGAGAAGGTCCGGGAATTCGTGGTGGAGAAGGAGGCGATGACGGAGGCGAACCAGGCGGTGTTGTTGCAGCTGGTGCGGGATTTCCACGTGGAGGAAGCGGACATGCAGCGCATCGGTCTGAAATATTACGGGGAGAAGGCCCGGGGCTTCTGGGAGAAGAAGCAGGAGTTCAGCGAGGGGGAGTTGGGGGAGCTGGCCTCGCTCAAGAGCTTCCTCCTCCTCTCCGACCGGGACGTGGACCGGATCCACGAGCCCCTCGCCCGCGACGCATTCCTCCAGGCCGTCCAAGCCGACTTTGCACGACAAAAGAAGGCCGCCGAGGCCAACCCCACCGCCGCGCCCTCCGCCCCGCCCTCCCCCCCGGCGGATTTCCAGGCCCTGGCCCGGCGTTTGGGTCTGTCCGGAGACGCTTGCGACGACCTATTGGGCGAGGCCTTGACGGCCCATGTGTCGCCCTTGCTGTCCTCGCTCAAGGGCAATTTCCGGCGGGTGACGGCCCCGGCGGCGGAGGCGGAGGCCCGGGGGGTGGACGAGGGAGAGGACCCGTTCATCAAGGCTCGGAGCAAGGAGGGCTTGATGATCAAGACGGAGCGCAACACGAATTTGATGCTGGAAGCGGTGGAGCTCGTGAATTTCTTGGAGAAGAACGAGGGCTTTCGGACGACGAGCATGAACTTGGACGATGAGGGGCACATGGCCAAGAAGAGCGTGGACGCCTCCCAAGGCCGACGGACCGTAACGTCCTACATCTGCAAGGCCTCCATCGGGGGGCAGGGCGAGGGGAGCTCGGGGAGCCAAGGGAAAGAGGACGCGGAGGCGGACAGCAAGATGGCGGAAGAGATGTACAAGGCCTTCGTCCAAACCGTGGCGGTGGCGCCGGAGGGGGAGAAGAAAGAGCGCTACCGGGTGATCCAGGACAAGTTCGGGGCTGCCTTGGGCATCCACCCTCCCCGGATGGAGGCCTTGAAATTCGATCTGTACGCGTCCCAGATGCGGAAACTTGTCCGGCAGTGCCTAGAGGTGAAGGGGTTGATGGGGGCGGAGGACAACGCGGCCCTGGCCCGTTTGAACCTGGAATATTCGATCGGGAAGGATCGGGCGGGCCGGTTGGTTCAAGCGGAGAAACAGAAGTGGTTGGCGGGGACCTTGGTGAGTCTGATCCAAGCGCCGCCCAACGTGCTCGGCCCCACCATCAACAAGCTGAGGACGACGGCGGCCGATCTGGGCATCGATCTTTCCGAGGACGTGCCCGAGTTGACCGCCGGGAACAAGGAGTTCTTGTTCGGGAAGGAGGTAGGAGGGAGGGAGGGAGGGAGGGCGGGAGGGAGGGGCGGGAGGGAGGGAGGGAGGGAGGGAGGGAGGGAGGGAGGGGAGGGGAAAAGACGGGGATGGATCAGGGTTTGTAAGGGCAGCGGGTAATCGACGACTCTGCCACTTCGAACGACAAGGGCCCCGTCTACCCTATTTCCCGGCCTCCCTCCCGGCCTCCCCCCCGCCCACCTTGGTGAGCCTGTCCACGGTGCGCGGGTCGAACAAGTGCAGGCACAAGGGATCCAAGACGCTGTAGTGCAGGGTCTTCGTGCCCAACGACCGCGTCACGTTCGTCAGCACCCGCAATTCAAAATTTTGAAAATACAAGCGCCAATCCGGAAGGGCAATGTGGATCAGATCCTCCTCCTCCTCTTCCTCCTCCTCCTCCTCCTCCTCCTCCTCCTCCTCCTCCTCCTCCTCCTCTTCCTCCTCCGCCTCCTCCTCCTCCTCCTCCTCCTCCTCGTGTATCTGCTCCAGGACGTCGTCCAGGAAGCGTTGCATGGGGTGCAAGGCCGCTTGGAGGAGGGATCGGAGGAGGCAGTGCAACAGGTCTCGCGTCCGGAAGTGTTGAAAGGGCGCCTTCATGTCGCTTAGATACCGACGCTTCACGCCCAGGGACTGCTCCAAGTGCTTGAGAATACTTCGCGCCTTTTTTTCCGAATCTTTCTGGGTAAAAGAGCGGGAGTCGGGCGAAGAGGGCCCCGGGGGGAACGGGCTGGCGGCCAGAGGGAAGGAAGAAGACGAGGAGGGGGGAGGCGAAGGAGGCGCCATCGAGCAGGCAAGCATTGCAGGACGGGCCGATGGTCCGGTGCATGCGTCGTCCTCCGATGCGGCGATTGGGATGGAAGAAGGACGGTGGACGCGCCTCTTGGCCGGGGAGGTTAAGGCCAGGCTGGGTCCGTGGAGGTCGAGGGCGGAGGGAAGCAGGGACAAGAGAAGGGACGGGGGAAACAGCAAGGGGCGGGAGGAGGACGGCAAAGGGAGAGGTGGAGAGCCGGAGGCGGTGCAGAAAGGTTTCGAATTCCCGGCGAGCGCAGGAATGGTGGGAGAGGTTCGGGGTGGAGAGGCAGGAGGTGAAAGGTGGATCGAGTTCATCCTTGTATGTCGGTGTCTGCGTCTGTGGGAGGAAGGAGGACTCCAGGGGGCATAACTTGTGGCCATCAAAATGTGGGATTGCATGGCAATCTGTTTACAGCGTGGCTTGTGCTGAGAAAGGGTGGATCAAGAGAGAGGGGCCTCGGCGGTCTTGCCACGGAGCGAGAGGAGGGGAAAACAGCGGAGGAAAGCGCCTCGAGGGGCGAGTAAAGCCCTGCCTGCAATGAAACGAGGTTATGGAAGGATGAGTGGACGGACAGAACGATTTTCTGACTCGTCGTTGCGTGCTGCGAGCAGAAAGCGAGATTTGGAGGTGACTATGAGGGGAGAGGAGGCGATCGCCGGTCCGCTGAAAAGGAGGAATAATATAGTTGACTGGAAATGCCTTGGGGGTTTTATTCCACGACGGTGCGGTGGTTTCCATGAATACATGTCATTCGCCTCGTTTAGTGAGGCGGCAGGCAATATTTTCGTACCACGAGAAAATGTGGACGGCGTGTGAGGTCTGTGTGGATAGGGGGATAGCGTTGCATTGGGCATCAATATTGGAGCTTGGGAGTGTACTGATGAGACTAACGACCAATGACACAGCGGGCTGTATGGACAGCTTAGGGGATGAGGATGATAGAAAGCAGGCCACAGCTCAAGAAGTAAAGCCTGAAGGGGGTGGCAGCAGTGTATCTGGAGGAAACGGACAGGAAGATGCCAACAAGGGCGGGGCGGACGAGGAACGGGGTGTGGCAGGGATGAAGTACGAGGAGCCCGAGGAGGCAATGAGGGCCACGCTCGATAGAAAAGAAGAGGAAATAGAAGGGAAGAGTGGTGTAACCGGGAAGCATGTCGGAGCGAAAGACACGAGCGTGGAAGAAAAGGACGGAGGTCTGCCCCTCGAGGCTCCCCCCCGCCTCAAGGAAGAAGGCGTGCCTATACCGTCCCTTTCGCCTCACCCCCAGGAATCACCACCCAAACGTAAACGTGCGAGGTCCCCGTCCATGGAGGACGCCGAGGGCAAAGGAAGCGGGTCAAAGAAGAAGGAGAAGGCAAAAGCTCCCCTTCAAGGGGCCGTGGGGGGGAAAGATCGACTCCGCGCGCTGCACGCATCCGTGACGCGCGAGGTGGAGGCCCTCCCTTCCTCCCCTTCCTCTCCCCCTTCCTCCCCCTCGTCCTCGCCCGGCCCCAGTCCTGCGTCTTGTGTCCCCAGTCCTGCGTCTTGTGTAAAACAGCTCCCAGGGCCGACGGAGGGATGCCGGCGGCAGCGGGCGATTCTGAAGGGGTTGGATTATCTTTACAAACTGGCCATAAAGCGGGCGAATTTTGTGTCTTTTGGCGCAGACGTAATCATGACGCTCATGGATGTGGCCTCTCAGGCTGCCGATGACCGCGTCAGGAAATCGGCCTTGCAGGTCGGGAGGGAGGACAGGGAGGAAAGGAGGGAGGGAGGAAAGGAGGGAGGGAGGGAATGAGGGGGCGGCGGGGTGGGAGGGGGGCAGGAGAAAAAGAGCTGCTACATGAAGATGAAGCCCTCTGTGGCACTCGCTCACCTTTGATTAAAACCTTCTTTTTGTGACAGAGGGCGGAGGTGTTGGGCCACCTGTGGTTCGAGTCCTTTCCCAGTTTGGAAGAAATTGCGCGAATGAAAGCGGTGGCCCCCGAGGAGGAGGAGGAGGGCGAGGGCGAGGGCGAGGGCGAGGGGAGGGGGGAGAGCGTTATGTCGTTCCAGAAGGATGGAGGGACGGGGGAGGGGGGGAGAGGGCGAGGGCGGAAGGGTGGGGGGGAGGAAGGGGAAGAGGAGGAGGAGGAAGCGCCCGTCCCCGACAAGGACGATGTGAACACAGCCATTCGCGGCATCATCGTCCTGGCCCGTCTCGGTCTTCCCGCCTCATCCCTCACCCAAGACCTCCGTAGCTTCCTCAAGTCCGGGTATGTGAAGGCGAAAGATTTCTTCCGTTTCCACCCCCGGCCCCGCGGGGAGGGATGGGCCGCGTCTCGGATCGTTTTGCCCCGGGAACGCCCCGCTTTCGCCTTGGCGGAGGCGGTGGACGTTTCGTTTTATGCGGGGAAAGTGGGGGTGGATCTGGGGGCGACGGCCGAGGAGGTTGTGCCCTTGTTGCAGGTAGGGAGGGAGGGAGGGAGGGAGGCTGGGCTCGAGCGTCGTTTGATGGGGAGTAGCACGGGCATGGCGTGGCGTGGATGGCAGAACTTACCCTCACGTCCACCATCCTGCCCTCCCTCCTTCCCGCCCTCCCTCCTGCCCTCCCTCCCTTCTACTTCATGCCGATCCAGGTGGCCTGGCTGTTGGAGGAGGGCCCGGCCGACGCGGACTCTGAGACCATCACCGATTGCGTGGAGCAGTTCGGCGTGGAGGAGGCGTCTGCCAACCGAATCTTGGAGCGGGAGTTCAAGGAAGCCAGGTACAGAGGCCTCTCGTGTGCGCCCTCGTGTCCTCTCTGGTCGGGTGTCTAGAGGGCTTTCCCGCACCTGCTTTGATGTGGTCAGAATGTTCTCTCGGCCCCTTGCTCTTTCTTGCCTATCCTCTTCCCTCCCATTTTTTTCATGGCATGAGGGCGTCGATCGTTCCCGGAGGAGGAGGGATAATTTTTTGTGCGATGGGTGGGCCTTTACCCCTTTCCCCCCTTACTTCTGTGTCGGTGTCTTCCTCACGCCCCCCCCCCCCCTCTCTATACCTCCATTCTCCTGCCCCTTGGCCTCCTCCAGCCGCCAAGCCTGCGTGGATTTGATGGGCAACATGGAAAGAGCCGACTACCTCGGTGCTTTTCGGGATTTAGGCCGACTCGTACGCATAGGCCGGTGCCTCCCCTTGCCCCTGGCGTTTGGAGAAGAAGCATTGCTCGGCATGGCGGTGTGCGGCGAAATTCGGAAGCTCTGGTCGGCGTACGCGAAGCTGTTGGGGAAAACGAGCGTGGCTGTAGGGGGAGAGGGAGGAAGCGACGGGCTCGATTTGTCTGCTGTCATCCAGGGGATCCCGCCTGCGGAGCTGGAGAAGTTCAAGCAAGGATTTGGGGAAGAAGACGAGATCCTCGACAAATTGATTGGGGGCTTGGAGGCCCTCCCTGCCACAGGTCAGCCCCCCCCCCCCTTCTGTCCCCCACCTTCTCTTCTTTCCCGCCCGGTCGAAAGCCGCATGCCTTCTCTCTTGCCCTCCCCTTTTCTTTACTTTGTCTTGTGCCACCTCTCTACTTTTCCAGAGCGTGACACGCATGCCACATTCTTACCTTGTTCGCCCTCCTCCCGCATGTATTCCTCTCCTTTCTCACCACAGCCGCTGACATCGATTTGAACATCGACTACCGCGGGCGGAAGGTCAAGCGCAAGCGACCCGGAGGAGAGGACATGATGGAGAACAAGGAGGAATGGGAGGAGGGCGAGCTGGAGATGATGGAGAAGGGGGGACGGAAAATTGTGCTGGGGGAGGACGGGCAGGAAATGACGATACTGGACATCATTCGCAAGGCGATTGAGACGCGACATACGTTTATGGGGCAGAAGAAACGGAGGACAGGGCCACAGAAGAAGGGTGAGAAGCCAGTGAATGCACAAGGGCGGCGGGCAGCATGAGGAGTGGGGAACGCAAGGGAAGGAAACATTGGTTTGTTATGTGTAAGAAGGATATCATGGGAAGGAGCTTCTGCTCTTCGGAAGAGTAACGTTGCTTCCTGGTCCAGGCGTGATGAAGAAGATAGAAAACTTATTGAACAAAAAGAAGAACAAAAGACATCGTTGAAAGTAAGTAGCCGGACGCGCTTTGAGTTGCTGATTTTGTGATTTATTACGGACGTGCTCTGTCCTACTAACGAGATCATTGATATACGTCTTTTTATCCGGACGAAGCTCAAACCTGCAAGGCAATTTTACGCACAGTGATAATTTAGCAAGAAAGGCCCCCTGAAAACATTTAGATTTGAAAGACATTGTATGTCGATCGCAGGTAGACTCCCCCTCACACGTGATAACGTTATTTTTGGTTCAGCAGCTCGGATTTTGTCTCAGAAAGCTAGTCATGCGTTTCATCTCACATAGCAGTTGAAGTCATTTTGTGTCAAGGGCAAAGGCACTCCCAAGTATTGCCACAAGAAAAGCATTGATCCCTCTTTGTGCCTTGCGTTTGCCCTTGTGCTTACACGTGGGCGTGTACATGCCAGTGCCCGGCTTTAATTTATTCAGTTCGACACTCCCCTCCACCCGGGCAACGGATCTATCACGCCCAGATAGGATGGACAGTTCCGACTTTACATCCCCCGTATGTATGAGACAAATAAATGGTGTTTTGTGAGCGTACACCCATCTTCCATGTTCAAGATATTTCTGACACTGTAATGCGTCGGGCCAAGTTTAGTACTTGCCGATACCCTTTGTAAGACGCTGATAAAC
The DNA here is from genome assembly GCA_004565275.1 of Nannochloropsis salina CCMP1776. Classification (NCBI taxonomy): domain Eukaryota; class Eustigmatophyceae; order Eustigmatales; family Monodopsidaceae; genus Microchloropsis; species Microchloropsis salina. Next base: position 373,439 of record SDOX01000096.1, read on the forward strand.
TCCCGGGCGTTCCTTCCCTTCCCAGTCATTGCCAAGGGCTCTCGACCAGAAGACCATGCGGGGACTCCTGCGCAGGAACAGCAAGGGCGGTCAACCAAGAAGCAGAAAGGGCAAAAACGGCGGCGAACATGGCTTGCAGGCGAATGGGACAGGAGATGGCCCTTCGTCATCCACGTGCCACTCCGTCTCCGCCCCTCTCTCTTCAACTCGCACATCCCCCTCTTTCGGGCAACGGAGCCAGGCAAACCGGAGCCAGGACGGCGGCAACAATCGAAGCAGTGTCCAAGCCCCTCCCTCTCCCTCGGTGGTCTCCCCCGAGTCTTCACTGTCCGAGGACGGAATGGGTCAGGAAGAGGGAGTGCCGGAGTCCTATCTGGCCCCGCACGACGCGGCTAACCTTGTCGACATGCAGGAGCCTGTGGAGGCAGACAATCTCCCGATAGAAAAGGCAGTAGCAGGGGGCGGGAGCCTGCGTGGGATGGCGCCAGGCGTGTCCGGCGTGGAGGAGGGTGGAGGCCGGTAGGTGACAGATGCGTAGAGGGTAGGGGGGGAAAGGGTGACGTGGATCCCATGGCACCGTCTGTCTGAGAGGTGAGGGATGCGCACGCGTTGCCCCCATGCTTGTATTTTGGCCATGCCAGTCTGTCGGGGTGCCGCATCGGTCCACCGGAGGCCTCGCTCTCGTCCATATCGGGCGTCCCTGTGCTTGCAAGTGTCTTTTGATGCCCCTCTACGCTCATCATCGACGGTCCACCTCGCACCTTTTCCCTCCCTGTTGCCGTTTCTTTTTCCAACCAGGTCGCAGCCTAGCCCGGGGGCGGCCGCGACTATGTCACCCGACCTTGGGGTAGTCTCTGAGGGAGGAGGAGGGGGGAAGGAGGAGGAGGGAGGGGAAGGGGAGGAGGAGGAGGCGGAGGAAGGAAGAGGCGCAAGGGAGGAGGAAGTGCGGGCAGCGCGCTGGTGGGAAGACCGGGCGGCGCTCTCGTCCTTGCTGCGGGATATCAGGCAAGGCCGTCGGCCCGTCGACGGCCCCCTCCTCGATCTTCTCCTCGTCCTGGGCCGACGTGTCTTCGACGCCAGCTGTCGCCCGTCAGCTGGCGTTCTCTCCGCCTGCCGACCTCGGTCCAAGGAGGGGAAGGAGGTCGCCGTTCTTCCCTTTCAAGGCGGGAGGTGCGGAGAGGCCCACTCGTCTCGTGGAGGGAAAGGCATCAACCCCGGTAGGGGTCAGGACCTATCTCCTCCTCCCCCTCCTCCCCTCCCGCCCGTACCCCTCGCCCCCAGCACCTTCCCTCCTTCGCCCCTCCTTCCCCCTGCCCTTCCCCCGCACCTCGCGGGCCTCGGGGCCAGCAGCCAGGGGGGGTTGGGCTGGTTCTACCATTTGCTCTATGCCCTCTGTCGGTCGGAACTCGGCGTCGCCCCCTGCGCCCTCCACACGGCGCGTCTCCGGGCGCACTACGAAGCCGCCGCCTTTTTCTGCCGACTCAAAGGCGGGGCCCACGCGGCCGGCTTTAAGCTACCCGGACCTCACTCTCCCCGCCACGGCCGACCGTTGCCGCCCCTGCCCCGCCACTGCCTGGGGGAGTTGCGTCGACGGCTGGCAACCTTCTTGGCCTCGTTGCACTGCCCCGCCTACGTCTCCCGCCCCGCCTTGGACGCCTTGCGGAAGGAAAACGTGTGCATGGCCCTCCGTTGGCTGGAATCGCCCCTGGCGCCCCTGGAAGTGAGCGTCCGCTCGGTTTTCCTCCCCTTGGTCGAGTGGCTGTGCCGCGACGTCTTGATGGCGGAGGTGCTGGGGAGGAGGTCCGGGTACGGCTGGAGCTGGAAGTGGAGCGGTTGGAGATGGAGGTGGCGCAAGCGACCTCGCCCCCGCTCTGGCGGACTGCGGAAGCCCTGTGGG
>SDOX01000096.1:394248-411337 GCA_004565275.1 Nannochloropsis salina CCMP1776
GGGAGGGAGGGAGGGAGGGAGGGATCAGGTAACATGCGTCTGGACCGAAGAGGCATTTTTCCTCACCTCCCTCTCTCCCCTCCTCATTCGAAGTTGTCCTCTCCTTCCCCCGCTTCCCCTGTCCTCCTACCCAGGTCCGACGAAGCCCCAGCCTCGGCGGAAGGAGGGGGGGAAGGAGGGGGGGAGCAGGAGGGAGCCTTCTTCTTCTTGATGAGCCGGGAGGGACGAGGGAGGGGTTGGGTGTGGTCACTCTCCGTGGTCGGGGGGAAGGTTCGGGTCGATCGTGTGATGTTTGTGGAAGACATGGAAGGTTTGGAGGACCTGGTGCCCCCCGGTGCTGATGCGCTTGGAGTGAGGGAGGAAGGATGGTGGTCTCGGGGATGGAGGTTGGGTCTGTCCGGGCGTGATGAGGAAGGAAGGGAGGCGGAGGTGGAGGAGGAGGAGGAGGAGGGAGACGCGTCGAAGTAAATGGCCGGTCGAGCCCTTGTGCCCGGCTTCAGGCTTCTGGTCCCGGTGCTGAGGGAGGATGAGACGGGAAGGAAGGACGCGGAGGAGGAAGAGGCAGAGGAGGAGGCGGAGGAGGAGGAGGAGGACGACGAGGAGGAGGAGGGAGGAAGGTGCCGCCTCTTGGTGAGTGATTTGGAGTGGGAGGTGGAGGTGGAGTACAGGACGTTGAGGTTCCGCGAAGACAGGGCCTGGCGGGGGGGAAGGTAGCCTGGGGAGGGAGGGAGGCAGGGAGGGGTGAGTGGACCCGACGCGTAAACCGGAATTCAAAAATCAAAAAATTGTAACGGACGGTTACCTGGAGGACGCGACGGAGCTTTCTTGGCCGAGACGATCTGTGGCGGCCGGTTCTCTTTCTCTTGGACCTCAGTCGCGTCCTCCTCCTCCTCCTTCTCCCCTCTTTCCTCCGCCCCCACCACGGTGTCCTGGTACACGGGTATGTGCTCACTGTACTTGCTTCCTCCCTCCCTCCCTCCCTCCCTCCATCCTTCCCTTCCTTCCTTCCTTCCTCCCGCCCTGGCTGTTTCCAAGAGGGTGGTTGCCTGAAGCTTCCTGCGAAGGGGGAGGGGCTCGATGAGGGGAAGGGAAGGGAGGGAGGAGGAGGGGTGGGAGGTACGGACCTGGCAAGCGAGGTGATGGGGGAGGAAGGGGAGGAGGTGGAGGTAGGGCGGGCGGGCGCGAGGGCAAGCCAGTCGGTGCCGCGGGGAGGCGGAGCATGGAGGCTGGAGGGAGGAAGGGTAGCGGGGACGAAGTCTTTGACCTGCCATGTGGGAGCGGAGGAGGGAGGGAGAGAGGGAGGGAGGGAGGAAGGGAGGGAGGGATCTGTGAGCGGGAAAGCGGGAGAAAGAGAGGTAAAGAAGGGTGGGGGGAGGGAAGGAGGAGGGTACCTGGGCGAGGAAGGTCATGCGCCCGAGGGCCTCGAGCGAGGGGCGGTTCTCCGGCTGACTCTGTGGAGGTGGTGGGGTGATGAGATGGGAAGGAAACCTTCTCTATCCTCCATGGCTGGCTCCTCCTCCCTCCCTCCCTCCCTCCCTCCCTCCCTCCAGCCCGACCTGCAGCATGGAGCGAATCAAGTCCTTGGCCGCGTCTGAGATGGGAATGGCGTCAGGAAAGTTGTAACGGTTGGCGAGAATGCGTTGGTAGGTAGACTGTGGGGAGGGGAGATGAAGAGGAGGGCGGGCAGGACGAGGGCCGTGGGAGACGGTATTGAGGGATGATGGATTCGGGGAGAGGGCAGACACAGGAATGCGTCAGCAGTGTGACGGCAAAGGGGGACAGGAGAGAGAAGGAGGGGGGAAGGGAGGGAGGAAGGGAGGGAGGCAGGGAGGGAGGGCGACAGGCACCTTCACGTCCTTGCATTCGAAGGGCGGGCGGCCGATGAGGAGGGTATAGGCGATGACCCCCAGGCTCCAGATGTCCACCTGGAAGGAGTGCCCGGTGGAACATTCTAGAATCTCCTGAGGGAGGGGTGATGGGTGAAAGAGGAAGAAAAGGAGGTGATGCGTTGGGGGAAGGGAGGGAGGGAGGGAGGGAGAAAGAAGTTCGCACCGGAGCTATGTAGTTGGGGGTGCCGCACATGGTCTTTTTCCTGTCTGCGCGGCTGAGGAGCTTGGCGGCCAGGCCCAGATCCCCAACCTACCACGGAGAGGGAGCGATGAATCGGAGAGGGCGATGGATTTGGAAGGAGTGGGAGGGCGTGACGGATCAAGGAGGATGATGAGAGGGGGAGGAGATCGCAGGCTTTGATAAAGTTGAGGCCCGTCTCTAGGCACCGTCCGGTGCCATGTGGAATGGTCCGTCCTTCTTCCCTCCCTCCCTCCCTCCCTCCCTCCCTCACCTTGATCCGCATGTGCTTGTCCAGAAACAGGTTTCCCAGCTTCAGGTCTCGATGAATGACGCCTTTGGCGTGGAGGTGTCGAAGTGCCTCAAGAAGTTGGAGGAGATAGTACTGAACCTCCCCCTCTGTGAGGCGTTTTCGGCGCCGGATAAGGTCGGACATGGACTGAGGGGGAGGGAAGGGATGGGGGGGGGGATGAGCGATGTGGACCGGGGGAAAACAGGATAAGATTGGAAGACAAGGTATGTAAAGCCCACTGGGAAGGATTTGCCGCGAAAGAGGAGGTCAGAGGAGGGAAGAAAAGAGGGAGGAAGGAGGGAAGGAGGGAGGGGGGAGGGAGGAAGGAGGGGTACGAACATGGTTGTGGCAGAGCTCGAGGAGGATGTAGGCATGGTGTTTGTCCTCGAAGAAGTGATGGAACTTGACGATGTGCTCGTGGTCGAGCGTCCGGTGGATGCGAATTTCGGTTTGCAGTTGCTGGGCGAGGGAGGGGGGAAGGGCGAGGGAGGGGGGAAGGGCAAGGGAGGAGGGGAGGGGGAGGGAGGAAGGGGAGAAGGGTGGGGTTGATGAGTAAGCAGGCGGTCGAGATGTCCGTGGTGTTGCCTTTCCTCTCCTCGGTGATGAGTTCGGAAGGAGGGAGGAGGTTGCAGCTTCCCTGAGTAGAGACTGCAACCTTCCCCTTCGGCGACGTATATCAACACTTGAGGCGGGAGGGAACCCTCCGAGGGGGAAGCGAAACGTCAGCCCCGTTTTCAGTCTTCAAACACCCCGAGGTCCCCTCCTCACCTTATGTCGGGCTTTACTCTTCGCCAGGGAGGCCTTGACGACGATTTTCAACGCGTACTCCGTTCGCGTCTCCAAGCACGTGGCCCCGTAACACTTGGCAAAGCCACCCTTGCCCAGCAGCTTCCCTTTCAGGAAGCGTTTCGTCACCATGCCGTCCTCAGAAGAGGGATCTTGAATGTGCGCTACGATGATCTCCCCTTCTCCATCCTCCGGCGCAGAGGGATGAGTGCAGGCATCCTGAGGGGAGCAATGGGCCGTGGAGAAAGCCCGAGGGGTGGTTTCGAGGAAGGATGAGCGCATCCAGGAGACAGACATGAAATAATTGAAGAAGAGATTTGGGAAAGGGAAAAAATGCGACGCGGACGGACTACCTCGGTGCAGGAAAGAAGGGAGTCTCCTCCATCTCCAGCGGGATGTGTAGAGACACGCCCAGGCGAATGGAAACATGCGCGCTCGCGGGGCCAAGAACGTACCTTCGGCTTGAGGTCCGATTGAGATGAAGACGAGGATGTTGTGGAAGGTAGATGAGCGAAATGGATTCCTCTTGAGGAGGAGGCCGCGGGAGGGGCAGCAGAAGCAACCATGGCCGCTGGCATGGCAACTAATGCTGTGGGACAGATTGCCGATAGAAAATTGTCCCGGTTTCTCTAATTAACGTGTACACTCTCTCAAAAAAATACGTTTGATCCCTTCTCGCCAGCAAACAGGCCTCGTGGAAGTACCCTGTGCATCGAATTGTGTGCAGCGCGATGGTGTGGGCCGTTTGGTATTTAAGGATGTCGAACTAGTGGGCCTTCCCAAAAAAACCCAAAAAAACGCCCAACGGAAGCTTCTTCCACGCAATGATGATGAAAACATAGAATAACAAGCTGTGTCCATGCCTAGGTCCGATTTTGCCGCAAGACTGCCGGCAAAAAGACAAAAGTCTGGCTCGTAAAGCACGAGCCAGCCCGTTGCTAAGGTGGTTGCTGTCGAGAAGGTGAACGGCTCGGAACGGACGCAGGACTCCTGCTCCCGGTGCCCAAGGCGCTAATTAAAATACGGGGAGGTGGGCGCAGAAACGTGCCACATCGTTGGTGAGTTCGTATATGATTTATGAATCCTTGCTGCTCGGTTGATGGGAAGCCAGGGGTTTGGACGGGGCGATTTTGTTCCAAGAACTGTTTGCCGTACGGGGTAACGGCACGATGACGCCATCTTAAGCCTTGTGCCATACGTCTACAAGACTCGTATGTCCAGAAAGGCTCCCCGCTCGGAGGCTTTAGACCCGGCCACGGTAGTATTTGGTGTATGCAACTCGTGTCAAGATGTTTTATTCTTTATGCTTGTCGTTGCTGGCTCCTTTTCTTGGGTTTGTATCTGACTACAAGTTTCGCAAGTGGTGGCTTTGTTGATGTGTTGCTTTATGCATGTCTCCTCAACTTACTCCCCGCCTCCTCCATTTTCCTCCAGTTCCGTTCTCTTTCCTCACTCACACATCGAAGAAGGTCAAATGACGGACCCCTCTGTCAACAATCGGGGTCAAACACCACCTCCTCTCTCGTTTGCCCTACACTCTCCCCATCGACCAAACAACGGAGCTAGCCATCACCAGACCTCCGCCCATCATGATGACGTCTTCCACCACATCACCCGCCAAGAGCTCCCTGCACCTTCTAGTAGCACATTGAGGCTGAACAACCCCCTTGTCAGACGGAAACACCGGGAGATTCTGGTTTTCATCTTTCCCATTGTGTTCGCCCTCATTCCGGTAGTCTTCATCGTCTTCTCCTCCCCGCATGCGGGATCCCGGATCTCCTTCGACCTCACCACCCATGTACCTCCGATTATTTGCTTTATGCTCATTCCCATGTACCACATATATATGTTCGCGTATCGTGGAAAAGGGAAGGCCTCGTTGCCCTTCTTCGGCAATATTCGGGTGCATTGGGTTTTGGAAAATTGCAACACGGGGGAGTTGGCTCCCCTGAACACCTTGCGCGATTTCGGGAAGATTTCTCTTTTCCTCGCCGCGAATGCCACCCTGGCGGCGTCCATTATTGTCACCTTCGCATATCAGGTAGGTGTGGGGAGGGGAGGGGAGGGAGGGAGAAAGGGAGGGGGAAAGTAAAAAGGAGAACTCCAAGAAACGAGGCAGCAAGAGCGTGCGATCAACAACGAACAGGCTCGAAGAAGTTTGTCAGTAAGACCCTCCGTCGCCGCTACCTCCCGACCTCACCTTCTCCCCTCGCCTCTCCCTCCAGATCTTTAACCGTTGCCCCAACCAGTCCCTCTCGGGCTGTGGACCGGACAACTTGTACCTGGTCGCACAAGTGAGTCGAAGCAAATGCTCTGCTTCTCCTCCTCCTCCCTCTCACTCTCCCTCCCTCCCTCCCTCCCTTCCTCCCAGTTGGTGGTCCTCATCGTCAACTTCTTCTTCGTCATCATCCACATGCTCATGGCCACCCGCTTTATCATGAACTGTGAATTCATGCTGAACGTGAAGGAAGTGGGTGGGCGGCCCTTGAGGCCGGAGGCTGGTAGGTGGGAGGGAGGGAGGGTGGGAGGGAGGGAGGGAGGGAGGGAGGGAGGGAAGGAAGGAGGGAAGGAGGGCATCCCACGGTGTACGTCCTTGGCTGAACAACTGTACTCAGACTTTCCCCCTCCCCCTCCGGGAGACTACGGGCGGGTGGCGAGAGGCGCGGAGGAGAGTGACGGCCGAGAAGGCGGGGGCGGGGCCGTGTAATACATGGAGGACCGGTGGAAAGACGGCCCTGTGGCTGCTGGCTAGGAGGGGGGGGAGGCGGACGAACGAGGGCGTGAAGGCGGCGTCAGGGTTGGGGTCGCGTTGCATCATATCCCCCTTCTTGGGTCAGGGAGGGAACGAGGCATGTAAGGGCGGTGGGGCCCGATTGAAACAAATGACGTGTGTCGCACGAGCTGACCCGGACGAGGAAGATAGTACGCACAGTGTAAACTTCTTTGCTCACAGCATTTCAATGGTTGGGGCCCCGTGACAGCCCTCGTCGGGAGTCGGTGCTCCGCTTGTTCGCGCATGTCTCTATACAAGCAAGTTCTTGCACTCTTTACCACGGGTTCCACTTGTTCGCGCATGTCTCTATACAAGCAAGGAGTTGTCACTCTTCACGTGGGGTACACCCCAGGCCTCTCTCCTTCCCGCGGACCAAGGCGAGGGTTTCGTTTTTCTCAAGGACTCAAGGAGGGACTTCCCATACACAGACGTAGCGCACGAGGGATGCCTGCTGCAGCGACCCTTTCAGACCGCGTCTTCACACCATCCACGCCCCTCCCTCTCCGGGTCTGTGCCGTCATGGCAATGCGGCAACGGCCCCCATGAGCCCCCCTCCCGCATTAGGAGGGCTTTAGGAGGGCTTGTCCTTCAACAAGATCTTCAGGCGAGACGCCTCCCGCCCGATGTCTTTCAACCGCCCTTCCACCCAGGCCAACCGGTCCAAGTCTTTTCGTTTCCGGAGCCGCCGCAGGCCCAATCTGTCCAATTCGTCCTTCAGCTGCGTCCGCTCCATGTTCAATTGCAAGAGGGCGTCTTCCATGGGCCGGTAGTCCCTCTCCAGGAAGGCTGAATACTCCGTGGCAAAGGGAGGGAGGGAGTGCAGGGAAGGCGGGTTTCCTGCCTGAGATTCCTGACCGGGAAACGCTACCCGGACGTCGGAAGGAAGCGACCCCCCCGGTGCCAGCGGCTGTGTGGCCGGCGGGGGGAGAGGAAGGCCGAGCCGATCTTCTCCTTCCCTCTGGCGGGCGTCAGAAAGGTGGTCCGGAGCCTCGGTGCGCCGGAGGGCGGACGAGGGAAGGGAAGAGAGTCCTTCCCCTCCCCACCCTCCTTCCCGTCCTCCCTCCCGTCTTCCCTCCCCATGGTCCCCCGTGGACAGCATGGAGTGGTGCGACGAGCCCTGCCCCTCCAGGATATGGGATGAGGGCGGCCACACCCCTTCACTCCCCATGGCCTGCCGCGTGGGCTCAACAGGATGAAGCGAAAGCTCCTCGGGATATCCCCACCCCGCGTCTGGCGCAGGGAACCCCTGTTGATGACGCCAGGCCTGTTGGTGTAAGAGCTGTTGACGCCGCCGTTCCCGCCGTTTTCCATTTTCGGAGAGGACGTGGGAAGACGAAGTTTCTCGTCCGGACGCCCCACCGGGGGGGGAAGAAAACCCGTCCTGGATCGCCGCCTCCACCTTGCCTGGCTCTCCTTCCCCAGGCTCCCAAAAGCCCACCCGCTTGGCCCACGCTGGCTGCAATGGAGGGGATGGAGGGCGCCGGGCATCGCCTTGCCCTGAGTGCGGTCGCCAGGACGGATCATGTATGTCCCTTCCTTCCTCGCCTCCTCCCCTCCCATCCCTCCTCTCTTCGAAGGCGGAATGGGGAGGGTCTGGGTAGGGCGGGAGGTGGTGCGGATGCTGAGGGTAGAACGCATCGTCGAGGGACGGCCGCCTCCCTCGAACCGGTCGCAGGGAAGAGACGCGGGACTCTTCCCCACCCTGGCCCCGGACCGGCAGGTCAGGAGCGTGTACTGAGGTGGGGCCCAAGCGGGAGGGAGAGAGGCTTCGGTTTTGGGGAGAAGGGGAAGGCCAGGGGATCGATAATGAGGGCGGGGGAGGGGGGTGGAGGGCGGGAGGTAGGGGGCACTGCATCGCTTCCTTCCCTTGGTGCCGCCGCCGTCGCCGGGCACCGCGGGGGGAAGAGGAAGGGAAAAGGTCGGTCGGCTCGGGCGAGGTGTCGAGGTGCAAGGATTTCTTGACGTTGTCGGAGTTGTAGGCCATCCAGGTGGTTTTCACGGCGGACGGGAGCGTGGGGGAGCCCAAGGGGGAACGCAGGGCATTTTCAGTTCTGGCGGGATGGGGCGTGATCCGATGGGCCGGGGAGGACGGGGCGGAGAGAGAGGTCTGTGGGAAAGCAGGCGTGGCCGCCCACCCTCCCACCCTACCTTGGACGTCGTCCCCCCCCTCGGCATCGGCAGTAGCCTGGCGGGGAGGATAGGGGGAAGGCCCAAGCTCGTGGCTGCTTTGATGGCGTCGGTGCCGGGCAGGGGAAGGGGGGAAGGGAGGGAGGGAGGCGCCCGGGGCATGCTGGAAAGACATCTCTTCCCCCGCACGAGGTTGGCAGGTTCGGAAGTCAAGCTCCTCGAGCTCAGCGGGGACGTGGGTGTCGGCCCTGATGGGAGGATCAAGAGACGGTGGGAACGCGTTGGCATACTCAATCCCGTCCGGCCCGCGTCGGGACCCTGGCTGCTGGGAACGCGGCAAGGGCGGCGGTTGTCGACGCCGTTCCTCCTTCTGCCCCTGGAGGAGATCCCACCGCTGTTGCTCCAATTCTTCCTCCTGCCTCCGGAGCCATTCCTCCCGCTGCTGCTGTTGGCGGTCCTGGGACTCTCGCTCTGCCTCCCACCGCTGCTGCTCTTGCTCGCGTTGCCAGGCAGCCTCGGCCAAAGCCAGCTGGGAGGACGCTTGGGCCTTGTGAAGACGGCCCATTAACTCCTCGCGGTCCCGACGCAGCCGGCGGTTTTCTTCCGCCTGGGCGAGATGGGTTTCCTCCAAGGCGTGCAAGCGTCCTTGAAGGAGCGCCTGCCGTTGCCGCGCCTGGCGTCGCTCCTGGTCACGTCGAAGCTCGTCCCATTGTGGCCACCCGCCGTCGGGGCCGTCTTCGTCCCGCGCCTGGCTGGGCCCCTGACTCTCCGGCACATCACTGACCCGGTGGGTGGAATGGAATGCGCCGAGTCGTCTTGTCCCTCTGTCTTCAGGTTCGTGAGACGAAGGAGGAGGACGATAGAGGGGCAGGGAGGCAGGAAGCCCGCGAGATTGCAGGTGGGGCTGCACATACTGCGATCCGGCCCGGTGTGCCCTGGTGACCTCCCCTCCCAGGGCGAAGGCCGGGCCCGACACCGTCGGCACACCGGAAGAACCGAAAGTGTCGCGGCCACCATGCCCCAGTTCCTCGCCAAAGCCCATACCCCCCTCCGGGCCCACCCCTCCCTGGAATGGGAGGTCTTGGGCGGGAAACGGACGGAGGCCAGGGCCGGAACCCGCGGGAGGAAAGCCGAGCCCGGCGGGAGGAGAAAGGTGAGGCGGAAAAGTCCTGGACGCGGCGACGCCATACCCGCCAGGGCCCCCATCGGTCCACAACTCTGGATTAACATGCACACTCTGGGATTTCTCGGGTCCCTGGTACACAGTGTAGTATCGCTCTGGGGAAATTGTCTTCCCGACCCGCCTCCCGCCGTCGCCGTCGCCGGTTCTCTCCCCTCTGGCCTTTCCCTCCCCGGGACCTCTCTCCCTCCCTCTCTCCCTCCCTCCTTCGCACAGATGGAGCGAGCCCAGGTCCAATGCCTCGGCAGGACGCCTTCTCCAGCGGCTGTCGCCAGTAGAGACGGGCACGGGCGGCTCCTGGAAAAGGAGGGAGGGAGGGAGGTCACTGTCCAGGTACTGCGAGTCGCCGGGGAGCTCGGCTTCTACAGGTCTGCCCACGTGGCCCGCGCCTCCCTCCCCAAGAGAAAGCGTTTGCCAGCCCGCACTACCCGCCTGTCCGTGTGCACCTGAAAGCACGAGGGCGGGCCCTGGATGTGGCGCGCATGGTACTCGTGCCGAGTGTGGCGGGCGGTCCGGCAATTCCTGTTCGTGTGACTGGTCGCCTTCGGAAAGCAAACGCCCGCCTGCGCATGCCGGTCGCGTTAGCGGCATGGGCGGCACGAGCGCCTGGTGCGATGGAAAGTACGGTGGCAATGGCTGTGGCAGCCCGCGTTGCAAGTCTTCAGGCTGTACCGCGTGGTACGAGTGCGACGACGAGACCCTCGTGAGATGCCTGACGTCATCCACAGCGGAAGAGGGTAACGGGCAGGGCGGCCGCAGTTGCTGGGCTTCCGCGTTCCTCTGTGGGATCTCCACGGGTACCGCAGAGGGATCAGGGACGGAGGAGTCTGTCCAAGTTTTCTCTACCTGCTGATAACGGGCAGGCACGGTCAAAGGTCCATAAGACAGGTCCGGGAGGCCTAAGCCATCCTTGCTTCCCTCCCTCGCTCCCCCCCTGCCCTCCGCCCACCCCTGCATTTCTCCGACATCCCTTGCTGCAGCGGTCCCCTTGTCTTCCACGACCACGTCCGTACTTTCCACACCGGCCAAGCTGTCCCCATGATGAGCGGAGTGCACCATTCGCACTGGGATGGATATTCCGGCCCCGGCAGCGTGCTCACCAGGTTTCGTCATACCACCAGCCGGCATACTTTCAGCGTATGCAGTGACAAACGCGAGCACATCGCCCTTGTTGCTGTAATCCAGCGGTATATCTGTGGCTCCACTGGTGACGTCTCTCGCACTGTCCATCCCCACGGGCTGACCTTGTCCTCTCTCCCCTATACTTAACACTCCTCCTTCTATTCGGCAACTTTTGGACATGTTCCCCTCCTCTTGCCATGCATGGTTGCTCTGATCATTCTCGAGTATTAGAGAGGCAGTCACGAACAGATCGGAGCTTTCCATGCCATTGCCGGATGGCCCCTGTGTGTCATTGGCCGTCGATATGTTTTCCATTCCTGGAGCCGACTGTTCCTGTTGCCTCCCTTCATTCGTGTCTTCAAAGTCTTCCGTAGCCAGACATGTCCGTAATAAATCTGCTCTTTCCTCTGCAGCGATTTCGTGTTTCTCCTCGCTGCCGGACTCTTTCGTTATGATGTGTTGGGATGGCCGATCATCAACGTCTTGGCGCGGGTGACCTGCTACGCCTTCCTCTTCATTGCCCACCTCCCTTTCTTCGATTATCAGTTGAGCCGTCTTAAACATGGCATCTTGTTCCCCGCTAGTCTCCTCGTCGCCATCACCGAGCTTGCTTCCACGTCTTGGGGATAGGGCCCCCGGTGGGAGCAAGTGCTGCTGAGGGCTTTCAATTTTGCCTGAATTCATCACCACAGCCAAGGGAATGTCGCGACCCTCCTCCTCCTCCTGCGCCATGCCGCAGAAAATGTGCTATTCCTGTGAGGACAGAGCGATCAGATTTGAAGAAATGCCACGTGCATTCGTACGCCCCCTGCATGGGGGTTATTAAGCCCAAGTCAGGTGGGGCTTTCCGCGCCATTTTTTCCGAAATTTTGAATTTGAAAAAGCTTTCGGCACCGTTATAATGGCCGCGTCCCTGTACCCTAAACAGCCTGTATGCTACTTAATCATGCCGGACAAAGGACCGTGCAAGCTTTCCTTTGGTGTTTCAGTCAATTTTCCTCCACTCTTTGACAATTCGAACCCCACACACGCCTCGTCGTCGGCGGGCAGATTTATTTTCCTGCAGGATTTTGGGATGGGCCACGCCATGCACCGAGGAAGACGCCTCAGCACTCTCCTTCACCTTAGTCTCGCCTGCAGCTGGATATTCACCGTAAAGGCAGTCATGGTAGATAATGTCATCGATCACGCTTCCTCGAAAAATAACACGGGTGGCGGGCGTCGTTTAAATGTGTTTGGATGGCCTGACCGCAGACATATCTCCGACCGGGACACTTGGCCTGGGCGTGTTGTGGGCAAGTTGGAGTTCCCAGACAGGCAATACTGCACTGCCACATTAGTAGGCCCCTCCCTCATTCTTACGGCACGGCACTGGTAGGATGTAGTTTTTGATTCTGCGTGCATCAGACACCCTGGTGGGGAGAGTGAGCCTTGCCCCGGGCATTTGTTCCGTGCTAACAGCGGTTCTCACCCTCGCCCACAGTTTCGCGAATCTTCTGGACGAAATGGTAGCCTCCCGAATGGATGGACGCTTCCTCCTGGGCTATTCAGGGGGTACCGTCTTGGCCTCCGCAGGCCTCCTCCATGTCTGGTATGGCCTCGATCCCACGTCGGACTGGGCGATCGCGCGCATCGACCAGCCCCTGGGAAGGACCTTCGGGCACATGGTGCCGACGTCCGCCGCGGTCACAGACATGCTCCCCTTGGAAAAGCAATTCAGGTGCTGTCCTTCTCCCCCCGCGTTTGGCATGGTCTTGGGTTACCGGTATCGACACAAATCGTGGCGGGCGCGTCCTCAATGCTCACACTCCTTCCCTCCCTCCCTCCCTCCCTCCCTCCCTCCCTCCCTCCCTCTCCCCGAACTTTTCCCTTCCTTGCAGCATGGTCGCTTTCTCCCGGGACAAATTCGAATACCGGGCCGGGACGGACCCGGTGTGCTCCCTTTTATCTTTCCGAAAACAGGCTCGGCTGATGGTCACGACCTGTTCGGGGGAGGCTGGAGCCTCGGGCGCGGCCATCGCGGACGATAAGGGCGTGGTAGGTACGGGGAAACCGGTGTTGGCCGTTAGAGAGCGTTAAAGACCGTTGTGCGTCTCCTCCTCTCCTTGTCCCGGTGTCCCAGACGGTATGGGGGCTGCCCCTGATGGCCCTTCCGCGCCATTTTCCTCCTCAAGCTTTCCCTCCCCTCCTTCGCTCCTCCCTCTTCCCCGTCCCCCTTGCCAGATCTACGGCGTGTTCGTGGCGGCCATTGAACATGACGACATGCCGCAGGTGAAGGTGCTGGGGGACTTCGACCCCCGCTTCCCTAACTTCGCCACGCCCGCCGAAGAGGTCTACCCTACCTGGTCCTGGCTCATCACCCAGCCCTGGTGACGCGGTACTTCCTTCCTGGCTCATCACCCAGCCCTGGTGACGCGGTACTTCCTTCCTGGCTCATCACCCAGCCCTGGTGACGCGGCACTTCCTTCCTGGCTCATCACCCAGCCCTGGTGACACGGGACTTCCTTCCTGTCCTTCCCGTCTCATCGTGCGGCGGCAACGATGCTCGGCTTCCTTCCTGGCTCATCAGCTTGGTCGTTGCCACGTCGCTGGTGACGTAATGTCCTTCCCCGCCCATCATCCAGTCCTGGCGACGCCCTCCCGGCGCATCACCCTCCTTCTGTCTCCTCTCCCTGCATGGCCTTCCCCCCGATGAAGAAGACAAATGACTGACCGGAGAGAGAGGAATGTCTCCGCGATGCCCCATCGGAGAGGAGGCGGGGCAGGAGGTGCTGGGGGAGGACGGCTATGGAAGCTTGGTGTGCGGGGTGGCCTCCTCCTCCGTCCATCTCAATTGCTCGCGTGGAGACGACCTTACCTTCCTCGCGTAGGCCTCGATGCGGTGGGACGCTTCGAGAGAAAGGCCTGACGGGAATGGAAGCCAGCGGTGGAGGGTGGGGGGGGGAAAGAAAGAAAGGAATATATATATACATATATATGTGTATGTATGTATACATATGAAATATAGCCATATACCCGTCGTTACTCAATGTTTTTCATTGCTTTGCGACGCCCTTGGTCATGTCTTTGTATCCCTCCCTCCCTCCCATTTCCCTCCTTCACCGCCGCCGCGCCCGCTCCTTCTTTGCCTCCTTCCTCCGCCGATCCCCCCCTCGCTCCGACGCTTTTCGCTCACTACCTCCTCCCCCTCCCTCCGCACCTCCCCCTCCCTCGGCACCTCCCCCTCCCTTCACCGGCGTCGCCCCTCCCCCCCGTCGTCGTCCTCTTCCCTCCGACCTTGACTTCCTCTCCTCCCTCCTCCTCCTCTTCTTCTTCCTCCTCCTCCTCCTCCTCCTCTTCTTCCTCTTCCTCCCCCTCCTCCTCTTCCTCCTTCACCCGCATCTTCTCCACATCGTCGGAACCCGATCGCTTCTGTCTCTTCCCTCCCCCTCGCGCCCTCCCACGGGACTGACTGCCCTCCCTCCTCCTCACCACGCCGCGCTTCCGGCCCCGGCCTTTACCCGCCACCGTCCCTCCTTCCTCCCCATCCTCCTCCTCCTCCTCCTCCTCCTCCGCTTCCCTCTCATCGGCTTCTTCCCTTCCTCCCTTCCTCCCTCCCCCTCCTCCTCCTCTCCTCCTCCTCCTCCTCCTCCTCCTCTCCTCCTTCGTCCTCTTCCTCCTCCTCCTCCTCCTCCTCCTCCTCCTCCTCCTCCTCCTCCTCCTCCTCTTCCTCTACGTCCTCTTCTTCCTCCTCCTCCTCCTCCTCTCCCTGAGGAGGAAGCGGCGGGATGGACGAGAAATCTACCAGGGCCAGCACTCGCTTGTAGGTGGATGGTACGGTGTATGCTGCGATCTCCTCTAGCTTGTCGTCCAAGGTGCCAGTCTTCAGCCGGGCTATTTCGTCTTGTAAATGCTTGACGCAAGCGTCGAGTTCCAAGAGCTCCGCCTTCACTTCCTTCGAATCCATAATTAAATCACTCGGTGGCAAGGCAACAGGGTGCGCGTTTCTGCGGACTCGGTTCGATGTTGCGGAGATCGACTTGCCTGGAAAGGAGGTTATGAGGGACGATCGGGTGAGATGACACGCGAGACTCGTGCGCAGGACGAGTACAGGCCACGCCCAAGTCCATGGTGGAGCTTGGATTGGGCAGTTGTTGTCAGAACCATCTGTGAGGTTTCACACGCGGCGGTCAAAACTTATTTTGTCGTTACCCGCGCAGGCTCGCATCGGCATTGGCTACTCGCTCGGCACAGGGGGCAGAGCAGGTCAATGCGCAGTAAACGAAATAGCTTCCGTGTCTCATGCACCAGAGCACTCGGAGCGTACGTCCGTAAGTTGTTTCCGGGGGGGAATGTGTGGCATGCGCACCTTTGCGGAGGAAATACACGAAAGGGGGAAGGGCGGGTAGTCTTCCTTACTTCTCATGAAGTGTTGCGGTAGGGGCTTTCCCTTGCCGGAGAGAGGTAAATGGTGGCATACGACCGTACATAACCCACACCACCGACAGGTCACCGCCCATTCACATCCTTGAGTCTACTTTCATGGGGTGCGTGGGCACGATGGGCTTGTCGTCATGCTTTGAAGCGTCGGGGTCTGGCGGACATGTCGAGGCCTTCGCCTAAGTTCGCTTAAACAATTTAAAAGCCGCCCCATCGGAGCCTCGTGACCATCGTGTCCCGGACAAGGCTGTCACCCCACGAGCGCATCAGTGCAGCACACGGGACACACTTACATTTGTACAAGTGCTGTCGGGCCCCTTATTGTTGTGTGCGGGGTGTGAAGCGGTCCTAGCACGCTTTCACCTGAGGCCCGTGCACGTCAAGGGCTCTCCGGGCACTTACATGTACCCCAAGTCCCTTGCTGGCTCTTATCATTGAAAAGATGATGTGCATGCACAAAAATATCCTGCTACTCCTTCACTCATCGGACGTGGCTCCTCGTTCATCCAGCTTTCTGGAATATTGAGCTGCACCGAAGGCCTCGCAAGTCAAATGCATAATCATATCACCCATACCACGCCCTCAGGGGAAGGGTGTTGACATGGTCAAACTACCTATCGTTCAAGCCGACCTCACGTACCTTTCTCTTTGGTCTCATGCACAGTCTGCGGCATTCTGGTGGTCGGTCACCCATGTCAAGTGCTGGTAAAAGCACCGGGGCAGGGGACAGCGACCAGGGGCCTTCTCCCCCTCCCCCAAAAGACCGTGATCCCAGCATTCCCCCCCGCAAACACGCCCTCGAGCGACCCGTGGTGGATGCCGCTCCTTCCCCACGCACGGCCTCTTCCCCTCACCGCGCTTCAGCCGCCGGGAGCTGTACCTCCACCCTTCCCTCCGGCTCTCCTCGGCCTCCGCGTCGTACCCCCCAAGAGAGCACGTTCCTGACAAAACCCACCGCCAGTAGCCTTCAAAAACGACGAAGCATCGTCCTCACCCACACCCTGTCTCCTGGTGGCACCAGTGCTTTCAAAACCAGCAGCACGCTCCCTCCTTCCCCTCCCACGCTGGGTGGCCATTGCCCACGTGTCTCCATCCCCGGACCTTCCCCCCATGAAGTCGCGCCCTCCGTCTCCATCACCTCCACCGTCCTACCTTCTCCAACACCCCACGCCCTCAAGGGCTCGACAAACACCGCTTCACCCACCGTCATGCCTGCCGTCACCAACACTCCTGTCCGCTGCCATCAACTGCCCCCCCTTCCTTCCTCATCACCGGGAGCCTTACCTTCCTCATCACCCGGAGCCTTACCTTCCCTCGCCTCCCCTTCCCGCTCCATCCTCTCCGCGCCTATCTCAGCACGACGGGCGTACCATCACAAAATCGACCAGCACCTCCCTGCAGGTACAGACTCGCCCTCCACCTCTTCCTCCCTCAGCACCTCCCCCAGCACCTCCGTCGCTCCCGGACGCCGGAGGCCGGGCCCCCCGAGACCCCATGCCACCCCCTCCTCCTCCTCCCCCTCCTCCTCCACCACCACCACCACCACCACCAAACTGGTCGTCATGTCGGCGGCCGAGAAAGCCATGGAAGGCGCCCCCCAAGGGCGCGTCTACCAGGTCCAGGTTCGAAACACGGAGGACCTCCCCCCCTCCCTCCACCCCGCCCTCGACCTCGACCTCGTCCTGGAGACGGTGAAGGAAGGGGACGCCGCCCTGCACGGGGGGGAAGGCGGGGAGGAAGAGAGGGGCCACGCGGACTGGGCACGGGAATACGAGTGCATCGACGCCATCCGCCGGCTCGCCCTCCATCCCTCCCTCGGCCCCGCCCTCCTTCGACCCCACCTCCCCCTCCTCCTCCCCTTCCTGCTCCGGTCCGTGCACAACCTGCGTTCGAGCATGCAACGTAACGCCTTGCTCTGCCTCCGTGAGCTCTTCGTCCCGGCCGCCCTCGGCCCCGCCTTCCCCCCCTTCCTCGATCCCATGTGCGCCCTCCTCCTCCGCCAGCTCGGTCATGGGGACAAGAAGTTCATCCGGGTAGCCTGCGAAGGGGTCCTGGCCGCCGCGGTGGGCGCCGAAGGAGGGGCCACCGTGCCTTTCCTCCTTCCCGCCCTCCTCCCCATGGTCAAGGCCAAGAAAGCGGAAGAAGCCGCGGGCAGCTTGCTTTGGATCGAGCAGGGGTTGAAGGAGGTCTTGAAGGAGGGAGGGGCCGAGGGAGGGAGGGAGGGTGGGCGAGCAGAAGGGGGGGAGGAGTCGACCCCTGACGCGGGCCCTCGGTGCCCTGTCCCTCACCTCCCCTACCCCACCCCCGCCCCATCGACACCTCC
>SDOX01000096.1:414211-435074 GCA_004565275.1 Nannochloropsis salina CCMP1776
CCCTCCAGGTCCGGAGCCAGACCTTAGTCCAGGCCTCGCGAGTTCCGGGTATCCTAAGCCACATGCCAACCCGGCGCGAGGCGCCCTCGAAGCCCCCAGGAAGAAGACAGAGAAGGACGACACGGGGGAGGGGAGGAAAGAGGAGGAGGTGGAAGGGGAGAAAGTGGGAGGGAGGGAGGGAGGGAGGGAGGGAGGGAGGAAGGGGGAGCAAGAACGGAAAGAGGAAGAAGGCGGGCCTTTCGAGCTGGACCTGGGGTAAGGAGAAAGAAGGCAAGAAAGAATGACGTTGTTCAAGGGGTGAAGAAGACGCTAGGAACGTCCACGTCGAGCCTGAGGACTCACTCGGCTCACCGCACGCAAGGTCAGCCGTTTTTTCTTTGCCTCTCCTCCTTTTCCAACTTTTTTTTAAAATAAATACATATGGTAGATAAAGAGATTGTGTTCGCCCGACAGTCTGGGAATCTGATTGGCACGCGGGGGGAAGAGGAGCGGGTTCGAGCCACAGCTTCCAGGGGGGGAGGGAGGAAGGAAGAAGGCGGGACTGGCCGCACAGCGTCGTTGAAACGCCATCTCCTAAGGTAAGGGTTTGAGATAGGGTTCATTCGTTTCTTTTTTACATCCCTGTCGGCCTTACATAGTCACAGGCCTTCTCTTTTCTTTCCTCGGTACCCTACCTCCCCTCCCTCCTTCCCTTCCTCCTCCATCCTCCTTTCCCCTCGCCCTCCCCCCGTCCCTCCCCCCCTTCCTCCTCCCCCTCCTCCCCCTACCCCCCCGCCACGTCCATGATCAAGGCCACCCCCGCCAGGATCCAGCGAGCCGGGGGCGATTTGGTTTTCAATTGGGCCGAAAAGACGTAGGTGGCTCCTCGGTCCTCCGTTTTGAACACGGGACAGGCGTACGCGCGTCGGTCGATTTGTTCTTGGGGCACCGCCCGGACGAGGAGGACGGGGAGGGGGGAAAACATTTCTTTGGGCCGTGCGGGTTCGATCCCGCCCGTGGCCGAGTCCCACCGAGCGCCTTGGAGGGCCAGGCCGACCACGTAGGCGCCGTCTCGGGAAGGGAGGTCGACTTCCTCCGCCGTCGCTTTCTTGGTCACCTCCGTCGCGATCACCAGTTGGTCCAAGGCCCAGCCGTTTTTCTGGGCGGTGACTTGACAGACGGCGGTCAAGAAGGCCTGCGGGTTGACGAGTCCCGCGAGCCAGGTCACTTTGGGCAGTTCCTGAGGGGCTTGTTGCCACTCTTCCAGCTGCTGGAGGCGGCTGTGGAGGTTGGTCAGCCACCCGCCCAGCGGCCGGCGGGAGGGCCAAGAGAGGTGGAGCCAGGGGTCGGGGACTGTGTCCAGGTACAGGGCGTGGAGCAAGCTTTCCATTTTGTCGCTCAAGGCCAAGTCCCCCCCCAGGCCCAGAAGGAGTTCTCGCAAGGAGAGGGTCATGAACGTGAGGAGGGCGTTCAAGGCCTCCATTTCTTGGAGGAAGACGTTTTGGTAAGGACCCTCTTCCCCGTCCAAGGCCCGATGGACCTCGTCCACATCCAGCCGTCGCTCGCCGAAGCGATCCAAAATCTCGGTCGCCACCCGCTCTGCCACTGCCTGGGGGGTCTCCCCACCGGCCGCAACGCCTCCGGGACCACCCTCCTCCCCGTCCTCCGCCCCTCCCTCCTCCACCCCCTCCGCCTTCTCTCTGCGTCCCTCCCGGGGCTGGAATTCCAAGAGCGTGGCGAAGAGTTTTTCCCCCTGGCGCGTCCGAAAGCCGATCTCCGCGTTGGGGTGCAAGCCAAAGGCCATGGGCGTGTCCACGACCAGATTTCGGTCCACATATTCCATGTATTTGTCGTAGGTCGTGGAAGGCGGGCAGTAGAAGGATGCCCGGTCTCCAGGCGTCACGTAGGGGAAGAGTTGCATCTCGTCCAGGAGCTCGTCGCGCATCAGGTGGTCGAGGTAGGTCTTGGCCACGAGCCGGTCGAAATCGTTGACGATGTGCCCCCCGTACATGATGTCGCCGAAGATGTACTTGAGGTCATGCCAGGGCACCTTGCTCCCTCCGTTAGCGCTCTCGAGGCAGTTGTGGAGACAAGCGGCCGAGTCCCGGAGGTCACCCAGGGAGAAGGGGTAGTTCATATTGAAGCCCATGGGCCCAAAGAGCTTCCGTTCCACCATCAGGGCGTGGAAATAGCAGAGGCCGAAGAGGACCCCCCTCGTTCGAGAGTCTGCGTCGTCGATGTCCTGCTTGGGGAAGTTCGACCAGGCCCGTTTCAAATTCGCTTTGAGCCCCGCAGGCGCCTCGTTCGTCACCTTGATGCATCGGTTCAAAATGCCAATCGGGATGCTCACCGCCGGGTCCGAGGTTAAGAACAAGCGCATTTTCGCATGGCTACCCCCATCCTGGGCGAATTCGTCGAGCTTCTTCTCCAGTTCCTCCATCCAGCGAGGCATCAAATGCACGTTGTTCAAGATCACCCAATGTCCGTTCCGGTGCGCGCTTTCCAGGCAGGCCATGGCCACCACATCCTGACCTTGACCCATACTCACGTTGTGGTAGCTCACGCCTTTCACCAAGCCGTACTTCTCTGCCAACCGGTCCAAGACGCCCACCACGTTGGCCCCCGCACTCAAGATGAAATACAAAGGGGTGGCCGGCGTCGCATCTTGCAACGCTTGCTCTGCAACCTCCAACGCGCTGAGGGTGGCGTCGCAGTCCGTGTAGGCGTCGCCATGGGGAAGAAGCTGACGAATGAAATTGGTCAAGGCGACATTCGCACGGTCCGGGCGCAGGCAACGCACCACCATCATTTTCTGAAAAGGTTGCCGGTCGAGGCCCGCCCATTCCAGGGGCAACTTCTCCATGTCGGGAGCCACGGCGTTGTACCATTCTCGGAAGCGCGGGCTTGCCTCCACCATATCCTGGGCGAGCTTCCCGAAGCCGTCGAGTTCCGTCAAGGCTTGCACGGCCTGCCACGCGGACATGGGGAGCCAGCCTAATGGGTTGTCTGGCACGGGTTTTTGGGGACATCGAAGAAGGAATTGAAAATGGGCCTCGGGCACTTTCAGGCCCCCCTCCGGGGTCACAGCTGCGGGGGCCGAAAGGGAAGACGACGGCGCCGTTTCTCCTTGCAATAGTCCTCGTTTGAGCAAATTGAAGGTCATTTGCGCGAGGAAAATGAGTTTGTGACGTTCGAAAAGCCCTCGGCTCACCCACGTGTACACAGTCATGCGCAAGGACGCCCGCAAGTTCATGGCCCGCTTTTCCTCCGTGTCTGCCGGAAGAGCTCTTTTGATGGATTTCAAGTAGAAGAAAACGAATGAATCGAGCGAGTATTGGTAAATGTGATCGATGCTGGAGAGCTGGGTGAGCAAAAAATAGAGCATGGCGCCTTCGGCCGCGTGGCTTCGGTACGTCTCCCGTGCTTCGTTGATGAGCCCTTCGGTAATTTTCCCTTCGCTGACCGCCGTGTTGATTTCCAGGACGGCGGATTTGGTGGCTTCCAAGCCCTCGATCAACGGCACGTCGCTCAAAATGTCGTCCGGGGCATTGGCTAACCGTTCAAGGAGGTCGTCCTCCAGCTCCACCAGCTGGATCTTGTAGCGTTGGAAGGCTTGCTGCAACAGCTGGGCTTTTTCTTCCAGTTCGGGCCGTTCGACCGCCACCACCTTGGATAAAAGCTGTTCCTCCAGCCCGCGTTCAGTGGCGATGAAGTTGATGAGCGTGCATTGGGCAAAGACCTCCGGCCGGTAATGGGGGTTGGACAACCTGGTTTGCAAGTAGAGTTGAAATGCCGGGTCAAACTCTACTTCCTCCCCGCAAAACTTGATGTACAGCTTCCGTCCCTTCTTGTATATAGCCCGCGACAGCACGGGTTCCAAGGTGGAATCCAATTCCTCCCCCACGTTCTCCAGAATCACCGTCTGGCCCGTGGAGAGCGCTTTCTCCATTTTTTTCGCCCAATCTTTCTGAGAGAGTTGAAAGACCAGAAGTCGGTTCCTGGCCTCCTTTTGTCGAAGCCACTTGATGCCTTGTATCTGCGGGTCAATGATCAGGGGCCAGCGTTTGCAGTTGGTGATGACCGCGCCGTTTTCTAAACTAATGCGATCTGCCGGCAACCCTTCCCGAATCATTTGAGCGACCTGACCGTCGTTGGAGAGCATGCTCACAGGGTCGAGGCAAGGCGTCAAGGGCACTCCCCGCTCGATCAAATCTCGCGTCCAAACATCCTTCCATAGACTCTCCCGGGTATCCTGGTCGAAGGCCCCCAGGTAGGAGACGAAGCCGGCTGCGACCATGCAGTCGCCTACCAATGTCGTGGCTCTCTCTTTCAGTCGCTCAATTTCACTTCCCCACCGGGTGTTTTCCGAGCTCAGGCCGTTCACCAATCGCTCTGCGAGGCTCAAACGTTCTTGGCATGCCGCTGCTTCTGCTTCCACTTTGGCCTTCTCCTCTGTCGCTGCCACGAACTGCTCCTCCAGCACTGCTAAACGTTCTTGGACCGCGGCAACCGCTGCCGAAGCCACTGCCAAAGAAGCATCCGCGCTCGCCTTGGTAGCTTGGGCTTCTGCCAATGTATCCATCAAGGGCTTGACCTTGACGTAAATACGGTTGTATCTGTACATGTTCACCACCCAGGTGCACAGATTCGCAGCGGCCGCAGACTTACTCGCCATGGCCTCCGGGGTGAAATCCGGCAGGGACATGAACGGCGTGACCCGATTAATGTCCTCTTCTGGGATGGTCTCCCCCTTAAAGGCCATGAGCTTGTTTTTGAACTGGTCGATGTTCGCCATCATTTTTTTGGCCCGCTCCCACTTGTGATTTTTGTACTCCTTTTCCACCAGGATCAGACAA
Organism: Nannochloropsis salina CCMP1776; assembly: GCA_004565275.1. Classification (NCBI taxonomy): domain Eukaryota; class Eustigmatophyceae; order Eustigmatales; family Monodopsidaceae; genus Microchloropsis; species Microchloropsis salina. The sequence goes on from SDOX01000096.1 coordinate 419,047, forward strand.
GCCGTGGTCACCGTGTCGACTCCCGCGGGGGGGGTCTTCAAATTCTTGAGCTCTGTCAACATCGCTTTACTTAGCACGTCGACGGCAGCTGCTGCGGCTTTCATGGCGGGCTCGGCGGCTGCCAGCTCTATTGAGGCCTCTTTCTCGAGCACAGCAGCTTCTTCCGACGCCACGTTGGCCTTGCTGGCTTCCAGGGTGGCTGCTCCCTGTTGCATCTCCGCCTCGGCACGCTCAGCACCCATTGCTTCGATCAACTGCTCGGTGGCGGCTTTTTTCTCCTCCACCCGTGCCAATGTCAGGGTCAGATCGGCCTGCAGGACCGCGACGTCGGCCGCCGTTTTTTTGAGCGTGGAGAGCCCCACGTCCAAGCGATCCACCAGCCGGACCACCTCGCTGCGTTTGGCGCCAAGCAAATACCGATAAAACCCGATCAATTCCAAGAAACTTTTGGGCGTGACGTAGTTGTACCGGCGGTGCCGTTCCAGGAAAGTGTGGGAGGCCTTCATGACTGACAAATGCTCTTCGGCCATGTGCAGAGCCAGCTGGGATTTGACGTAGGGGGAGCCCAGGTCCACGTCGTCTAGGAAGCGTTGTGCCACCGACACAAGAGCTTCCCGCGGCCAGGGATGGAAGACATCGATGGCGGTGCAATTAACCAAGGCCGGAAAACGTCGGGCCCGGGTCCGAAACGTGGAACCGACGGGGGAGAATGCCAGGACGACGTGGAGATTGGTACGTATCCTCGTAATCAAGAATTCCAAAAGGGTAGCGGGCGTGTCAGGTACGCCTTGGGCCCTAGCCACTGTGCGAATGCTAGCCAGCGTGCTTTCGAGTTCGTCCTTGACAAGGAGATCAGGGATCCAACCGCTCGAAAGGAGGGCGTTGATGTAGATCAGAAAGCGCTCGTCGATGACCTGGGAGTCCCGTATGAGGAAAACGAGAGGCACCCCTTTGACGCCTGCAAATTTGTACATATCCTTCAGGGCATCTTTGAGATCCTCCAACTTGAAACGAGAGGTGATAGCCAGCTGTTTCACTTCGTAGCCACAAATGAAAGCAGCGAGCCGCGTGAGCGACTGTTTGCCCGAGCCGCCCACCCCGATCAGCATCGCGTGTCCCGAGGGGTTGGAAATGATCCGACAGATGCGGGTGACGTGGGCCATGGCTTCGTCGAAGAGCACCAAATCCATCATGGCGTTTGATTCGTTGTATTCCTGGAGCTTCCCGTTTAAGGTCGTCTTCAGCTCCGTCAAAGTCGGCACTGGTACATAACCCATCGGGCTCGTCAGACCGGCACTTTCTCCGCCCGAGGTGCTTTCTGAGGAAGTAATGCCGCCCACAAAGTTCGTGCATAGCAAAGGTCGTTGCACAAGGGACTCGACGATATCCTCGGAGGGAGAGGAGAAAGTGCGGTTTGCCACAGAGGTGAGCATGTCTTGGAAGATCCCTCGTTCGGATTCGCTCGTCAAACGATCTCCAAACACCCGCTCACACTCGTGGGCCCACAAACGCAGGAAGGGCAAGGGCGTGGTGTAAAGATCTGACCGAGCCAAGGTCAGTCCCTGGAAGACATTGCTGAGCTCGCGCATGTTCCAATTGTACGTAAACTTGACGGCGCTGGGAAGGAAACGCTGCAACACTTGTCCGTGCAAGGCGATGGTCGCATCCACGATCTTGGTGCAGCATTCCTCCACCCGGGGAGCGAAACCTTTGAGATGACCCGCAAGAATAGAGCCGTAAATCGTTTTCAAGTCTGTCTTGGACGGCATGGTGCACGCGAACGTGGCGAAATGTCGCTGGGCCCGTTCACAAATGTAGAAGGAACCTGCGGTCGGGTTCATCGCCGCCAGGTATTGAACGTCCACCACTTCTTTGCGCGTGCCCAGGTCCGAGCGATCGAACCAACCCCCGTGCTGCAAGTGCTGCGTCAAGAGGGCGATGGCGTTCTGGGTACCGTAGGTTTCCACGTAGGGCAGGTTCAAATCGTCAAGGAGCATGATCAAATGATGGCCTTGGGGGGGACCGTACTTGCGTCCCGAACGCCGGTCAAGCGCTAGCTCGATTTCACCCTGGAGTTTGGCGGAGTCTGTGTAGTAGCTCATGTTCACGGTGCTGGACAGCATTTTGTCGGCGTCTCTGTCCAAATTTCGCAAGTATTCCCTCAATATGCTCGTCTTCCCCGTCCCGGCCGTCCCGCAGAGCATGACGTGCCGATGCTTCTTCGCCAGGAGGTCGATTAAGAAAGAGAGTCGGACAGTATCCACTGTGGCCACCTGGAGCTGTGACAGTGCCGTCTCGCCTGCACCCCCCCCGATAGGGATGGGTACATACTTAGGGACGCGGGCCGTCCAGGGCAGGAAGGAGAGGGTGTCCACGTCGAAGTAGTAGTCGAAGCATTGCCCTTCTTTTGGGAAACGCTGGCCGAAGGTCATGGCAAAGGCATCGCTGAATTGTTTCCGGTAGTCTGCCTGCTTGTCCACGCCCATGGCCCCTCCAAAGGCCCAGACGGCCGCATAAATGAAAACCAATTCCAGGACGTCCGGTGTCTTCTTCTCCGAGGGAATCACACAGCAAGCATTGGATGCAGACGTTGGGTTGGACAAGGACCTTTTGGATGTGCCCGTCGTCTCAGTGCTCCCGTCCCCGTCACTTCCGTCCAAAAAGCCCTCCAGGATATAGATAAGCGTCGATACCTTGTTGATCAACCGCACCGGCGTCACCTCCTTGTAGCCTTTGCGGGTCATCTCGGCCAGGGCATCCACGTATTTCTCAAAAAGCCCGGGAAGGAGGACGCGTTCGCTGGGATCCGCACGGAGCTGGACCCAGGATTGCACGAGAGGTTTCCACCCTACGTCTGTCTCGTTGATGTACAAAATCCCCGCGCGCGACACGGTGGCCGGCGTGGCATTCTTCAACGAGTTGATTTCGAAGACCAAACGCATGCTATCCGACAAAGGGACGCGCTCGTTGGAGACGAGGGTAAGGACTTTGTTGTCGTCCATCACCGTGTTCATCGATTCGATCCACACCGCGTCGATGTCCCCGTCCAGGACCACCCATTTATGCCGTTGATGCTCGTAAAACCCTTGCTCGGCAATGTTCTTGGACATGCCCCGCATGATGATGGAAAGGACCCCGTCCCTCCAGTCCTTGCTCAGCGTCATGTGGCCGTACAGCTCATCGCTCGATATGGCCTTCGGGTTCAAGGTCTCATATACGCACACCCGAGAACGCTTTTCATCCGAGGAACCTCCTCCCATCCTACCAAAGCTGCCACTGCGGCTGTCCAGGTTATGCGCCGCGGCCAACGTCTTCCAAATCGCAGTCTTGCCCGTCCCCGCCGGCCCCAAGAGCATGACGGAATGCCGGACGTCCAACAACTCCTGGAGCTGGCAGACCTTGAGGACGAAGGAATCGTCCGCCTGGTATTTCTTGAGCCTGGTGGCCCGAAGGACCTTGTCCCGGAGCGTCTCGTTCATTTTGTGGGGAACCTCGTCCATCCCCACGAAGAGGTCCGCAATCAGCCGCAGGAAGATGGGGAGGTCGTGGGCAGGGATCTTGGGGGTGTTGAAATCTCGGAGGGCCCGCATCAGGATTTGGGCCTCGTCCATGTCGGGCTCCCCCCGTTTGAGCATCCCTGCTACCCGGAGGACGGACTTGACCGCGCGGAGTCCCCAATCGTAATGGAACTGCTTGGAAAGGAGCTCGGAAGAAAGCTGGTACAAGCTGACAAATTTGATGGCGAGGCCGCGGGCGTTTTGGAAACCTTCGGACATGAGCATGTTTTCACAGATGGGGCGCAGATCCGGTCGAATCATGGCGCAGGACCGAAAGAGCGCCTTCAAATTCTCAGGTAGTTCCGTACGACCCGCGTATCCTGGGTTCATGGTGATGAAAAAACCGCAAGACGGGATCAAGGAGATAGTATCCCCAATGAAATCGAAGCTGCCTACCTTGACCGGGGGCGTGCCTCCCGGCAAATGTTGGTATTCCAGGTCCCGGTTGCTGGGGATGGAGCACTTGACGATGGCATCTTGGATAGTTTTCACCTGGGTGGCGACTACGGATAGGACCTCCAAAGGAATCCGATTGAATTCATCGAAGCAGCCCCAGGCTCCCGTCTGTGCCAGACCTCGGAAAATGTCGCCCATTGTCTGATAATTCATTTGATCCGAGCAGTTGAAGACATAGCAAGGAATGGCTAGCGCGCGGGCGAGGTCCTTCGTCGTCTCCGTCTTGCCTGTGCCCGCCGGACCCGCAGGCGCGCCTCCCAAGAAAAGTCGAAGGCCCATAGTCAGGGTGATGTAGCACCTGTCGGTAAGAGGGGTGATGACCAAGCGTCCTGTGTTGCCCACCCACTCATAAAAGTACTTGCAGTGGTAGTCGCAGATTTTAATGTCCACATCTCGCGCATTGCTGCCGGAATGTATGGTCAAGCTGGAGGAAGGATTGGTAGCCATTCCACCAGCAGAAAGCATGCGCGAGGTCGATGTGGGGGGAGGAGTCCAGTAAAAGCGCAGTTGCTGCTGCCACAAGAAGGTATTCGGCCCCTCGGTCTTCTCGTCGATGAGCTTCTGGACCACGTCACGGGCATGCACATCCAAGGTGATGAGGGAAATGATCTTGGTCCGATCGCCGGGAGAGAGCTCACCAAGAACGAGCTGTATCAAGGCGCTCAGGCGGCTGTTGCATATCTGCAAATACCGCTTCACAGCGTCCTCCTGCCCATTTTCGTAGTCTTCCAAAGCCCGTTCCGTCTCCTCCGTCCAGTATATCTGCGTGCCTGTCAGCACTACCTGGGCGGGATAATCAAAGAGCCATTGCTCCCGAGGCTTCTCCACATCCCAATGCACGGCCGACTCCAAGCCGTCCTCGAGCTTGTGCCGAAGGGTGTCGGCAATTACGTCCGTCAACCGGTTCAAGTACTGCTCCACTTCACCTTCCATGGTAAAGCGTTCGTACAAGGTCACGCACTCCTTGTCTTTGGCCACCATGGTATCCACAGTTTTAGTAGAGAGCGTCCCAGTGGCAGGGTCGTCGACGACGAAGCGAAGGTCGGCCAAGCCATCGTAGCAGTCGCCCAGATACGGGAGGATCTTGACGGGGTTGTTCCCGTTCGCCAGCATGTCGAGCAAGGCCACGTTCGACACGAAATAAAAGCGGGGATAGAGCTTCTTTTTCAGGTCCAAGTACTCGTTGAGCGACTTTTGACAGAGCTCCAGGCGTGCCATCATGCTTTTCAAGGACTCAAGCCGCCCTTCCACGCCACAGGCTTCCACCACCTTTGGCGTGGTGATGGCCGCTTTCATCAGCTCCTTGAATTCAGAATCGATGCCTTCAAAACGCTTCGTGTCCTCAGGAAGCTGCGCACGTATGTCCGCCGAGGCCAAAAAAATGCTTTCCAGAGCCGTCCAGCTCTTGGAGACCGACACCCAGGCTTTTAAAACCTCTTCGGTGCGACCCAGGGTCACTTGCCACTCCATGACCTTGTCTTTGAAAAAGTCAACGGACAGCATGCTCTGAAGCTCCATCTGATGGCTTTCCAGGCTCTCCAGCACCTCCTCGCTCGGCTTGATCACCGTGGTTTCCATGTCTTTGTGGGGGACGTGGTCCAAGTGCAGCGTCTCCCAGGCCTGTACGATGACTCCCAACTGCGTCTCGATTTTCAATTCTTTCGCCGCCGTACTGACCAGTTCTTCCACCAGCTCTCGACGTTCGGACAGGCGGAGAGGGATCATATCCTCGAACGTGAATTTAGCGTGGGTGGGGTCTAGGTGTCTGACCTGGCAGTGGCGAGCCAGGGTTCCCCAGTGTCGGTCCCGCATCGCCGGCGAATGCAGTTCGTCGATGAGCGGCAAGAGAATCGCCATGGATTGAATATTTTCTTCCACCACTTGGTAGATGTGCCAGGTTTTGAGGGTTTGGAACTCGTTGCCTTGCCTTCTCAGCTGCTTCAAGAGCTCCTTGTTTTGTTCCAGCCACGCTTCCGTCTCAACATCTGACCAGTACTGGCCCCGCCAGCCCTCGTAGAGCTTTTCCACAAGGGCATTGAAATCCCACATCCATTTCAAAAGCTTCAGATCCCGTCGGGTCTCCCCCATTTCCGGGTATTTGCTGATCTGAAGCTCGAACAATTCCTCCAACGCGTTGAAAGCTGCCGCTTCCTGCTCCAGGTCCACCAGAAGCCGGAGCTGCGCATCCATTTCTTGGTAGGCCTTCGCGGAGGTAAGTGTCAGCGTGTTGATGGTCGCAAAACTTGTGGTAGCCAGCGAGGATGGGGGCGTAGGGGCAGGACCGATCGGCGATGGTGCGGTCGGGGAAAGAGCGGTCGACACGAAGGGGCCTTCTTTCTTGAAGGTGGAGCGAAACCGGTGGACACGCACGTTGAAAGCGTCCAAATCTTGTCGTAAAATTTCTACCTCCGCCATCTGCAAGGGTAAGATTTTCTCTTTCTTTACAAAAGTCTCCTTGACCAGCAGCTCCCAGGCCGTAGGTGCTTCCTCCAAGTAAGATTGCAAATCGTAGCCAGAATTTCCAATCATCACATCGGTGACGTCCACATTATGCCTTTTTAACGTGCTGATCAACTCTTGAAAGGGTAGCCACACCTCCGCAAAGAGCTCGCTTGCCTTCCGTACGTCACAAATGGTTTTCATAACCTCCATCAGCGCCGTTTTTCCTCCCTCGGCATCCACAGGGACGCCTAGTCCGGACCGCACCTCGCGCATGAAAGCATCCATGTCCCGCAATTTCGTGACCAAGGTTGCCTTGATGTGGGAGGTATAGGTGGTTGTCCACCGGGTACACCAACCTAAGATCGCCTGTTTGATGGGCGCCGTGTTGACTCGAAGCCATCCCTGGATATCAACTGGGGAAGATAGCTTTTGCAGGACCTGGGCTTGGAGCTGCTCGTAACGGTTGATTTCTTGCTCAAAGAGGTCCGTGTTCAAGAGCGATTGGCCGAGTGGTGTTTGGACTACTGCCGAGGTACAAAAGGAGCGAAAATGGGCGTCAAGATCCGTCGTCCACAGGGCGGCGTACTCCTCGTAGCGTTCCTGGAGACGCCGACAGGATTCCTCCGTCGCATCCACCACCTCGTGGATTCGAGCCAGGGCCAGAGACAACTGTGGGTCCGTGTGCATCTCCCGCAAGTAAGTGCCTTGGTGGCTGGCGTCGTCCAAGCGTTTGAAAAGCGTGGAGAGGTTGAAAAAACCAGCCACCACATTGTTCACCAGATCCCGGAGCGTCGAATTGTTGCCAGGAGGAGGGCTGAGGCTAGGAGAGGAAATGTCCGGGAGGAAACGCACGAACTTGTCATCCACCAAGGTGAGTTTTATCTCGAGCATAGGCAATTTACTGGCGGCCATGGCCTGGTTGGGAGGCGGGGTTGTGGTTGTGGACGACCCTCCGGCGGTCAAGAAAGGCACGGGATCAATCTCATTGAACAAGGCTTGCAGGGACACCAAGATAATCCGGGTCAGTCCTCCCACCACGCGATTGCTCACGTAGTCGACATACGCCTGCCACGCGGGTGGGGCAGGTGTCGGAATGTTCAGGACTTTACACGTTTCTCTCAGCAAGCTATGAATCTCTTTGCCGGCGGCTTTGACCTTTCCATACCTTTCCTGCCGAATCGTCCGCTGCATCCGCTCAAATTCGTCCCGCTCGACGGGTTTCGTTTTCCGTTCCACCATGGGCCGTTCCCATTCCCGCAGCAGGTTCTCCACCGTTGAGAGGTTCCGTTTCATAGTCTGAACCACGGCTTCGACGCCCTGCACTTTAGCCAGCGCTTCTACCAAGAAATTCTGGACGAGAGCCTCATCGCTCTGCCATTGCAAAGCTCTCAGACCCGTCTGCACCACTTGATTGAATTGATCCAGATACGGCCGGACCAAGGGCATTTCCACAGGGTGCAACGCCGACCAGGACGCGTTGTGTGTGTGCGCGATCAGTTCCAAGTTTCCGGTCCAGCGTCGAAACAATTCCACCTGCTGGTACACACCCATGGCTGGGGCGGGGACTGGCAAATCCAAAAGCCGGAAGTACTTCACTTCCCGCAACAGACGGACCAACACCGGGTCAAAATTAACCGCCAAGTGCTCCGTTTTTGAGTTTCGGGTGAGCAACGGCAATTGTAATTTGCTCTGCGAGGAAGATTCAACATCTTTGCTCCAGGCATCCGCACTTCGGGCCTCGTAATCCTGGAGGGTGGTCAGCAGGGCTCGCGAAGCTTTCACTACGTCCTTGGTTTCTTCTCGCGCCCAAACATGAGGCTGCTGTTGCTCTAAAGCTTGGAACTTGGGAAGCGGGGCGCCTACCCGTTCAATCAGGCCCCGGGACCACGCCAGTGCGCCCGCGACCGGCGGATAGTGGGCCGGCACCGGGGGGCTCTCTCGGTGGCGGAGGAATATTTCGTGGACGGCCCGAAGGTCCTGGGCGTAGGCTTGCACCAAGAGGATGTATTTTTTCTGGGTGTAGTGCCACGGGGGGGAAACAAGGTCGCATCATAAGCTTAGACGGAACGGCTGAAAATGTTGAATGATAGCCTCTAGGGGTAGCAGTTATTCCAGGCCTTTTTTCATTAAAATGCATGCAGTCACATCAGTTTCGATCCCTTCTTTTATACAATGACTTTGCTACGCAGCACCAATCCATGCCTCCCCTCCTACCTCGAGTTCATCCTCAATGATACTGCGGTTGAGGAGGCCCTCGAAAGAATCCAGCACTTTGAAGCGGCGGAGAATCGTCGCACAGTCATCGAAGGCGAGGGCAATCAGAGAAGCTAGCCGACGGTCCAAGTCTTGGACTTGCTCCTTGAATTGCGCGTAGTCCTCCTGAGATGGATGTGGTCAGGAGTCAGGGTCATCTCGGTGGCATGGGAGAAAGGAAATGTAGAGGCGTTCGATTCTGCGCTTCAAAAAGGGAGCTCTCGTGGCATTATGGGTCATGGATCCAGTACATATATTATTTCAGGACACTGCGAATAAATCGCCGCAGCAGTCAAACTCGTGACTGCTCTTCTCAAAAAAAGGTCACACTTATTACCTGAAATTGGGCGGCCTGCACATCCATCAGGTCGTAGGGTACTTCCCGGACCCGCTGGACTGCCGCGAGGAAATCATCATGGACCTGTCTGACCCCTGCCGTCACAGTCCGACCCTTTATCCCTCCTACCTCCACCTGTAAACGGGGGGGGGGTTGTGAATGAGGACAAAGGGAGTTGCCGCGAAGGGTGGAGGGGGGGGATGAAGGGAGGCGCGGAAAGGAAAGAAAAGACAAGGAACCGATTTCATTGAGTTGTAGCGTCCCTCCGACTATTGTGTGACGATTCTGAGTCCTGCAAAGGCGCGTACATGCTACGCCAATGGGGCTGGGAATACAATTACGATTTCGAGAGCTTGAGCTTTTTCCCTCGATACCCCTTCACTTCTCACCTTAGCCAGTTTATGAAAAGACATGAGTGTGCGTGTTATGTCAATGAGACTGGCGATGCGTTCGATGAAGAGCTCGAGACGACCGAAGAGGGCTCCGTGCTGGATGCGCCATGGGTTATGGGGACATTCTGAAAGACAGACCGCGGACCGAAGCGCAGAAAGTAAGGGGAAGAAAATCCAGGAAAAAGAGATACACGGTGAAAATCAGTCGAACGGAACAAGTAAGTCAACTACTCTACCTGCCAAACCAAAAGACCCTCCGCATAAGTGGAAGGGGGAAATGCAACATCCAAAGGGGCAGTAAAGACAGATGTATTTTTAAGTGAGTCTATCCTCAGTATCATCTGCCTGCCGGTAGGATGATGTTTGGTCCTCAAATTGATAAACAGGGACGTAGTACTCAAGAAAATTGGATGCATACTCATGTCTAGGAAAAGAAGGGCCGACTTTCGAATAGAACCTAGAAAAAAATAGCCAAAGCACCACGATCCTGGAGGCACATCCCTTCCATCTGCCCTCTGCATTCACCTGCCGTGGCCGTGTCCTTGTAGCTGGCATACGTCTCCTTGAAGGATGTGCAGACACTGAGGGTGATGGAAAGCTGCTCGAGCGCCCGGGGTGTCTCCTCTTTCTCGATGTGGGCAAAGACTCGTTCGCCCGAGACATAGCGCCGTGCCTGAAAAAGGAGACAAAATCCAGGAGGAGTAGGCAGATAAAGATGCAATGGAAATATGTGACACAGAATACTGACCATTCGTGCTTTACTCTTCCTAGATACAATCTTCCTATACATAGTCACCTGCCTTTCTTCCCCGCGTACCACAAGGAAGCTGTGCAATAATTGAGTTGTCCCTTACCTGAAGGATCACAGAATTCGAGAGCTCTCGCATCAGCACGACCAAGCGGGCAGGTGTGTTGTAATGTTTGCTGTTCTTCCATATCTGCCAAGCATGAAGGACGGGAGAAAACCGCGAGACGTTGATACCACTACTAAAACCCTGTCGTCCCGACCCCGAGTCAATGTTTCTTTCAACTGCTCCGCCCAATTTTTGTGAGGCCTTTTTCGTTGTCTTTTTTCTACTGTTGGGTCTATTTTTCCTAAGTTTTGCTCGTTATCCATTCAATGACTTGCTTAAAAGCACGTTTTACTTTTATTTTTCCCACTTTGTTTGTTGTCTCCCTCCATTCCTCTCACACTACCCATCCTTGCTCAAGGTCTTGATCCATTCCCTCACTTACCAAGAGTACAATATGTAATATTGGTTTAAAGAGGGTGGGAAGGGTGGGAAAGCGGGCCTCGGTACCGTTCTTTTCGTCCTGAAGCCGTGTGATCCAGGCTTCCAGGGGGCGGAGGTATTTGCTGGAGACGACGTACAGGAGAAAAACGAGAGAAGGGTTGGGATGTGCATGCGCTCTATTCAAGCACACTTTCTTTTGACGGCTCCTTCGATATTCCTTGTTTACGAAGAGAGGAGGGAGGAACACGGCAAGCCTCGTTCATCACCTCATTCCACTTGCTTCTTCATCCTACGACCCCGACATTTTCAAAATGTCCCCTTTTGCTTCCTCCCTCCCTCTCTCTTTACCAACACATCCTTTTCCTTTCCTGCTCATCTGCCACGTCCCTCCTCCATTCCGATCCGCCGCACCTGTTGTCATTAGCTTCGAGCCGAGCCGTGAAGACCTCTTTGGAGAGACGCTGGAAGGAGGCCATGTAGGTAGATTGCGCCTGCTCCAACACCTTGAGCACCTGGGGACGCGGAGCAAGAGAACGAGGGGAGGTGGATAACGAGGAGAAAGGAGAGGTTAAAGACGTACACCGAACGTGGGGCGGAGAAGATCGAGAAGCTTGAGTCGGACCAATGGGCCTGGTGTCAGATCCATACACGAAGAGTACCCGCACAGCCCTCTCCATGGTCACCGGACTGGTTCGCACAAGAGGACAGACCACACCTGATCCGTACCCCTCCATCGCATCGAGAAGAGCGCTTGAAATGCGCGCCCTACCTTTTTCACCCGTTGGGACTGGAGTTGATCGTAGACCGCGTTCAGCTTGGAGGCCTTGGTCTTCCAGAATGTGATTTCCTCGTCGGGGGTGGGTAGAAGGCCTGTGGGGAGAAAGCGGGGCGGAAGGCGGGCAGGGAAGGAAGGTGGGGGGGAGATAAATGGAAAGGACCGAAATATTGACGAAATATGAGGAGGCGAAAGCCATTGCTCTGTCTACACGTATCAATTGACGCGTACACCTGCACCGATAAAGATACATACACAAAGAACTTTTCTCACGCTGCACATCTGCACTAACAATGTATCGTACATACTACTATACCTTGTTTGAGAAGACTTTCGGAATCCTGTCGCAGAACCTGCCGGATCTGTGCGAAGAAAGTCAAAGGGAAGGGAGTGGGAGGGCGTGAACGAGCAGGAATGGGTCCGAAGTAGGAAATGAGGAAATAACGAGGCAAGCAGGCATGAGAAAAGGGGGATATGACCCCATCCTTCCACACGCGGGCCCATGCACACCGACAAAAGAACGTCCCAAGGACGATGAAGCAGGCTGAAGGCGCACCTGTTTCGTCCAGGTCGCCACGGCGCTTTCCAATAGGGCTAACCGGTTGCGGCTGCCCCCCCCTACTGGCCCCGGGCCTACCCCCCTGTGTGTAGGCGAGAAACAAGCGAGGACCCGTTGTTCAATTTCTTTTTAAAAGAAAATATCGCGTCTTTCCCGCGCCTTCATATCCCTTTTTTTCTATTCCCTCGTCTATTTCCCGTTCCCTCCTTCTTCTGCCCCCCACCTTCCTCCCACCCATCCTCCTCCCCTCCCTCCTCACAAATTGCCTCCACTGGCTGCCAGGACAGCCTCTCCGGCGGCAGACGGGGGCCCAAGGAGTCCGTCGATAGGTGGCATGGGCAGGCGGATCTGTCCCTTGACTTGACCGCTCAATATGGTCATAGCGGAGAGGAAGGTAAAGAAGCGGTCTATCACCTGCGTGGTAGGAGGGCGAGAAAAAAGGGGGGGTAAGGCGCCCATGCAGACCAGGGTCCGGTCCGAAGGGATCTTTGCTTATCAGGCGTCGAGGAGAGTGGGCTGGCGGAAGGGGTGGTATGGGAGGGTATGGGGGTTGTGTGCCTTCCACACACAAATTGTGGATTGCGTTGGAGAGAAGCGACGGCCGCTTGCGTCATGAGGAGGGCATGCGCTGGAAAGACTACCCGGAGTTTCCCCCGCGACGGAAGGGCTGATCGTGTCCAGACTAGACCTGGGGAAAAACGTCCTCATGCTCCTCCTAAGTCCCTTCTGCAACGTTCGCACAGATGCTAAAACCTGACCCCTTCCCTGTCGCATTCCTCCCTGCCTTCCACCCCTCTTCCCTTTCCTCCCTGCCTCCCTCCCTCCTCCCCTCCTTCACCTGCTTGGTCGCGATCTCTCCCCATTTGGCTTGGTTTTGCGGGTTGGTCAAGAGGGGGAGATAGATTTCATAGAGAAGCCGCTCCAAATTCTCTAGGGGGGAGGGACCAGAAAGCTCAAGGACGAGGACAGCCGTTTCCATGGGGGGAGGGGGGGAGGAAGGGGTGGAGGAGGAGGGCGGGAACGGGGACGTGGCGGAGGTGGAGGTGGAAGAGGTGGGGAAAAGCTTGAGGAAGAGGACGTGTTTGCTTTTGCCGAGCTTCCGAGGCATGAGGGTCTCAAGCTTGAGACTCTCAGGGGCCTGTTTAGATAGGAAGATTATATGGGCACGACCTTGAACCTTTCCTGATGTAATAGCATGGCATTTTAGCCTCGATTCGAAGTTTTCTGAGATAGCCATATCAAAAGATCGCTTTCCACGCACGCCCCCTGCCTCCAGAGCCCTCGCAGAGACCAGGCTCGCAGTCAACGGACAGGCCAGGTGCTGAACAGTGGTTCCCTTGTCTGGGATACCTCCCATGTTCCGTCCTTGTCCTTCGTCTCCTGCTCCCCGTTCCCTCTCCCAAACGTACCAACAAAAAGCATTTTTCGTCGTTTTCTAGAAACTCGTGGAGCTTGCTCACGTTCTCCTCGCTGTAGAATGCTTTGTCGAAGGTACTCCTGCCGTCTCCTCTTCCCTTATCTCTGTGACCAGGCTGTGGGGCCTTGTGTTTTCCACTGAACGAGGACAGGAGGCGTTGTCGGAGAAAAAGAACCCTGTATAGAAAGAAGGGAAAGGGAAGGAGTGCATTCGAGAGAGAGAATTTGAGACAAAAATATAGAAATTGCGGAATAAAGACGGAAAAAAGAAAAAGGAACAATAAAATGAAAAAAAGGACCAGCGAAATAAAGAAGAAAATAAGAAAATAGTGAAATGCTCGGAAAACCCGTCCCGCCACGGAATTAGGGTCGATATGTGTTGGAAGAAAGGGTATTGACACGTTTGTGGGCTTACCGAGAATCTTGGTCAAATGGAGGTACATCATTTTCGATTGATTCCGGGTCGTTCATTGTACCCTAACTATGAGCGTAAAGGGGGTCATGTATATAAAAGTGAAGGATCTAGCGAGACCTAGGGCATCATTCGAAAGCAAGCATTTGACCCTGAGCTTGTGGCTCTACAAAGAATCGGAGGCGCCTGAGTTATTCCCATTTTCAAAGTGGAACTTCACATACGTACATATACAGCTAAGAATGAATGTGAACAACGAAACCTATTAAGAGGCTGTACTACTGCTGAAAAAAGAACAAATTTGGTATTTTGCACGCAGGCTAGGTGAACAAAGCCCCAAATTTCCCCTACTTGTTTATAGGGGCGAGCGAGAAAGCTATGTTTGCATCTCTACATATTGATGGGACAAAGGCCCCATTGTCGAGGGAAAAAAAAACAACTGTTATGCCTGAGGTGTATGAAAAGCGTCATTCACGAGAGGGGACTGACAGGGCCCCATGAAAAAAATGCCCTGATCTTTCAAATCATGCCATTCCAGTGTCAAATGATTTGAGTAGTAGATTTTCTTTCTACCTTCGATGAAATCTATGTACGTGGAAAAAAGTGTCTGTAGGAGTCAGCATATGCACAATTTGGCCAATCTAGCACAATTTGAAGGGAGGAAAGTTTCCCCCAAAAATGCGCGAAAGCAGCTGGCAAGTAACATACTTGCCGTGTCCCCGGTTATATTTTTTTCCAATTTTCTCATGGTCTTAACACGCAGTTTCAGGTCTACTTCAGCGCTATGAAAGCAAAAAACATTCAAACACTTTATTTGTAATGTGTACGGTGGCTCGCTGACAACTTCGTTGAAGAAATAGTTCAATCTTTCATTCTCGACGAGGATGAGAATGCAAGGAAAACGGCAGGGACGTCGTTCAACGCTTTTTTAAAATCTCAAAAAAACAGACGCCACTTATGCAACCCCCCGTCCTTATCAGTCTTCCTCTTCGAACCATACCCGATTCTCGCTCCCAATCTTTCATCGCCCTTACGTCATGCGCGGTGTAGCGGAGCACAATTACACAACAATTCGCAAAACAATCCCGGATACAAATGGCAGGCGGCCCACAGAAGAGAATAGACCGCTGAAATGCACACATGCAGATACGGCCCCCCTTAATCTCTTTATTTTCTTCGATACGCGCCCCCTTTCCTATCTTCCTTTTCGTATGTAAATATTTATGTGGATCAAAGAAAGCCTGAGGTACAGGATAGGGGGTGAATGGTATGTTTAATTGTGGTACTTATACATCCTTCTTTCCTCCTGACGTGCCATGGGCAGGGGATTTGCGAAAGAAGGCTTGTGGAGATGCAAGCCCGCTGGCAAGGCATTCTCGTCCTTCGTGGCCCTACCATTATAAGAAGAAGTTGATCCATGCATTTCATCCTCCATTCTGACAAGCCATCCGTCTCACATACACCCTGGCTTCCTCAGGTCTTTCCCGTCACTCCATTTCCGTGATATCGATCTTGTGCCGTCTGGTGGAGTCTGCACGCGCTCCGCGTCGCGGGGGGAGATTGATTCAAGCTAAGAATAGAATTTTTCTCGGCATTACCAGTTCCACAAAAGCCGTCGGAGTCGCTGAGATCCTTACGTGAGACTCGCTCCAGTACGTGACAATGAGCAGCGCTGCAGTCATGATGCCAAGGCCGGGAAGGGAGGACAGACAGAGAGGAGGAATGGGTCGTACATACCGAATCAGTATGGAGGGGCTCCAGGTGGGAGGGGGAGGGAGGTATTGGGGAAGGAAGAGAGGTGCAAAGGAGGGAAGAAGAGGGAGAGGGAGGGGAAGGGAAAGAGAACGCCGAAGGAGGAAAAAGACGTGAGGGGTGGGAGGGAAGCACGATCAAGTATCGACCTGAGAATACCTTAAAATCTACCAAACGCCTCCGCAATTATCATAAATTTACCCTCTTTATTCTGCACCCTCCCGCCCGGATCCCCTTCCAGGATTTGAGTAAAACCAGCACGGTAGGCCCTACGCCGAGGGGAAGGAGGAAAAAGAAGAAGAAGGGAGGGAAGGAAGCGTACGGTCAGGGAACCCATTCACCGCGACCGATGGAAGCACACGGCGAAGAGAATGGGGAAATGGCGCCGGTGAGGAGAGGGAAAGGAAAGGGAAGGGAGGGAGGGAGGGAGGGAGGGAGGGAG
>SDOX01000097.1:9983-26182 GCA_004565275.1 Nannochloropsis salina CCMP1776
CGACGATGCAGCGCATGACCAGGAGGAAGGCGAAGTTGGGGGAGATGGCGCTCAGAATGGAAAATATGAGCATTACCAAGCACGAGGCAAAGTAGGCCTGGAGGGAGGGAGGGCGGAGGGAGGGAGGGAGGGGCAGGGGGGAGGGACGTGAGGAGGCGTGGAGTGCGCAGGGCTTCTCCAAAGAGGCGAGGGGGAGAGGCGGAGACAAGGGGAGGAAGACGCAAAGGCAGGATAGAGGAAGCTTAGGAGGTCGGGGAAAATGGCGATAGGAAGCGAGGGGGGAAGGAAGCGAGGGAGGGAGGGAGGGAGAAAGGGAGGGAGGGAGGGAGGAAGGGATGTACCCGCTGCCGTCCCCACAGATCGGAGGCCGGACCCCAGAAGAGGCAGCCCACGAGTTCTCCTCCAAATACTGAGAAGCCTAACCAGGCAAGGGCTGAGGAGATGACGGGAAAGGGAGGGAGGGAAGGGGGGAGGGAGGGAGAGAGGGATGAGAAGGGTGGGAGTGGAAACGCTCGGATGGTCAGAGAATAGGAGGAGAAAAGTCGAGTCCCAGGAAAAGGGCTGCAGCCAAGTATCAGCAAAGACTAAGCTAGTAGCACCGAAGACTGTTGTATCCCTCCCGCCCTCCCACCTACCTCCCTCCCTCCCTCCCTCCCTCCCTCCCTACATGTCTCGATGGGGATGTCCCACTCGATGCCCACCCCATGGCCCATAAAGCTCATGAGCGTCACTTCCATGCAGTCGGCAGAGAAACCGAGGCCAGCGATAATTAGAAGGAAGACCTGGAAGCGGCCCAAGCCGATGATGTTCTGACGGGGGGGGGAGGGAGGGACAAGAGTCATAGTAGACGAGGGGAGAGTGAGACTTTCCGTGGAGACAAGGGAGCAATGGTGTGGGAGTGACGACAGATAGGAGGTATAATAAAAGGGGGCAGAAAGGAGGAGGCGAACAGGGTATGGTCAAGCACGCACCTCGATTTCATCGATGTTCCACCATAACTTTTCCGACGCCCCGACCCCGCTCTTGTCTTGCGGGGACAGCTCCTTCCCTTGGGTCACTCTGCTGGCCTCACTCGCGGTGAAAGAGGAGTTGGTGGTGGCGATGGAAGAAGAGGGGGCGACAGAGCTTCCGTTCATCGCTCGTAGGGGGGACCGGCTGCTCTCTATATCCATAGAAGAGGAGGATCGTGGTGCTGGGCGGGCACTGCGTCAAGCCAGAAACGCCTTGAAGAGCCGATGCCGAAGTGGAGGCTTCTCTAACGCACACAAGGCCTCCAAGATGTGTCTGTTTGGTGGGAGGCAGTGTGCGAGCGCGTGAGTGGCCTGCTAGTAGAAGACGGGGCGTGATAATGAAATGCACTAAAGCCGTTGAAGTCGGCGCGGACGAAAGCCAAAGATGACGTTTATCATGTGAATGTACCACTATCCCTTCCTATAACGTTCTATGCAAGATGCAACCCGTGGGAGTGAGCCGGGGGAAAGCAACCAGGCTCAACCTCGCAAGTTGTGAGTCAAGTTCTGAGAAGGCGAGGGACGACCCATACCCATGCTCTCTCCCGTTGGCACGTCATTCTAACGAGCCCGGGGAGAGTCACAGCGTGAGATAGTGACTCCCGCTGCCCGTGGAAAGCATGAGTGCGACATGTGTGAAGCGGTAGAGCCAGTGAAAGGCGGAGAGTCCCGCACGATGCAGGGATTATTGCTGTTGCTAACGTGCTTCAATGAGTCGCTTGTTTTCTCGTGATGTTCCGCCTTCCCTCTTCAGGCAAGTCAAAACCACCGTCACTCCCCTCCCGAAGCAAACACGATCGCACGACCACCCGGCACCTGCGATTCCTGCTAATGTCCTCGTCATCGCAGCACGGACGTGTTTCCAACGTGCCCATCCGCGCTTAGTTCTTGACACGTTGGTCCTGAACACCCGTAAGCCGAAAATTTGCTGTCGGGCGTCAGGCCTAAGCGACGGTTCCCTGTGGAGCCCTTTTTTTTCCCGTTGTTTTTCGGAAAGTTGGTGGTTGTTTTTTTCAAATTCCTTTATTTTTTTTCAGCGCTGCAAGTTTTTTCGATAGCATGGCTGCCGATTAGTGATTTTTAGCATGTATTTTTGTGATGGACATCTTTGTGTTGGTGTTTCTACCAGGTCGCCACTTTATCCGAGTGGAAAAAGCGAGAGAATGCGGTCATGCGGCAGGACTTCAGCCATCTCCTCAACACGAAAGTCAGGCTATTTCTGGACGTTCCCCAGATAGTCTGGGTATACATCCTTGCGCTGTAGGTAGTCAACCCGTGGAGTCAGTAAATGTCCCCAAGCGCCCATGAAATTGTATGAGGTGTACTTTCCGAGTGTGCGTTAAGTCGACAATTTAGACAAGAGGGAAAGGAGTGTATGATCGACAACATGAACGAAGTACGTCGAAAGTAAATGATTCTCTCGCTACTTAGCCCTGCTTACATGAAATCGCCTTACTTTCGTTCCAGTAGCCTTTTATCCTCCCTCAGGCTTGCGAAGCCCTCCTCATCTAGTCACCCCCGCTCGTGGTTCCCAGTCCCTTCCCTTCCTCCAAGCCGTCCTCCCCCTCGCTCTTTCCACCATGCTTCTTATGGTGCCACTCTGAAGTATGGTATAACCAGGCCGCCCCAGGCTTGAAGCCTAGCTTCAATTGCGTGCCCATGATGGCCGTCACAGGCCTCGCCTTCCCCTCGTTCTCCGGTAAAGCGTCACGGCACAGGTCGTAGACGCAGGCATAGAGGGGGGAAGCGAGGAAACGGGGCTGAGAGAGGAAGAGGGAGAGGGGCACCCAGTCGCAGGCGGCGATCTCGTGGGGGCAGGGCTGCAGACTGGGGGGGGGGGGGGGACGCGTAAACGGAACGCGTGGGCAGAAGTCGTGACCTTTCCCGAGACGCAAAGAATGACAGAGAGCTGCCTCGACGCTTTCACGAGACATAAAGAATAATCCAGAGCTACCTCCCTGCCACACCGACAGAGGAGACTGCGCGAGGAAGGTGAGGGGAGAGTGCACGGGGCGAAACCTTCCTGCTACCGAACGCGAAGAAGCCTCCAGGACTACTCGCACACACGACTGAGACACAGAGCTCCGCAAAGCCCCTCCCTTGTCGAGTTTCCTTTCGCTCACCTGCTGTCATCTTCCACCTCCAGGCGCGCCAGGAAGAAGAGGTCGCTCTTCCCGAAGGCGAAGGCGTGGGCATGGCGGAAGGCGATCAGGTGCTTGAAGCGCGCCGACACCCCCGTCTCCTCCTTCACCTGAGAGGGAGGCAGGAAGGTGAGGAGAGGGAGAGGGGAGGGGAGGAAGGACAGCGGGGAGGGAGGGAGGGAGGAAGGGGGAGGATGAAAGCACCTCGGAGAGTTGCGATTCAAGTCACAGAAAAGCTGGCTTTCAGGAGAGAAGGGGGGGGTCGAAGGTGGGGAGGACGGAGAGATTGGAGGAGGGAGGGGCAGAGGGGGAGAAAGAGAGTGAGAGAAGGCGCACCTCGCGCTCGGCGCCCGCGCCAATATCTTCCCCGACGTCCAGGAGTCCGGTGGGCATCTGAGGGGGAACAGACCAGGAACAGGGGCGATGGGGGGGAGAGAAAAGCAAGGGAAACGTTCGGACGTGGAAAAAAAGAGGTGGACACGCCGACGTGAGGGTGAGAGCTGGGACCTGTACACTCTCTCGCAGCTTGGTGGACGGGAAGCTACGCCAGAGCTACACGCCCCTTCCTCCCTCCCTCCCTCCCTCCCTCCCTCCCTCCCTCCCTCTCTACCTTCCAGACGCCTGTGCCCCTCAAAGGCCCGCTTTTCTCCTGCACGGCCAGGATGTTTTTCCCGCCCTTGTCCAGTACGAGGGCACCCACCCCCACCTGGAAAAAGAGAGGAAGGGAGAGCGGGAGAGACGCGGGAAAGGGAGGGACAATAGGATCAGGACGACTGAACGGTCGCATCGAGTCAGTTTAAGAGCTTGCACCCCACTCAAGCACAAGTCCCACACTTTTAGATCCCTCCCTCTGCCCCGCCCTCCCTCCCGACCTGGTGTGTGGGCCCGGGCGGCAAGGTACAGGGCTTCCCCTCCTCCAGCCAGTGGGTCATCATCACGTAGTCCTGCTCGGCGTGATGGAAGACGAACCCCGAGCTTGCCGCCACGGGCACGTGGGAGGCAAGGGCCAGGGGCAGCTTCAGCCAGATGCCGCGTCGATGCTGGAGACGCCAGGCTGATAGGGTGGGAGAGGGGAAGAGGGAGAGGAGTGAGACAGGTAGCTGTAGAAAGGGGGATGGAATGTACGCAAGGATCCAGTGGAGGTGGGAGGAATGGTAAGAGGGAAGGCAAAGTGGCGACCAAGGCGGAGAAGGGAGAGGCAGAGCTACAGGCGAGCGCAAAAATGAGACGACGATATGAAGGATCTGCTCGAATCCGAACCAGGAAGCAAAGTCGTAGCTTTCCGCAAGCTGCACGTGCGTAGGAATCTAGCTCTCTCTCCACATGGGGCCGCGTTCGACGAATGCATCTCAGACATGCCCTCCCGACCTTACTCCTTCCCAGTTTCCCTCCCCGGGGAGCCATACGCACCCGCCAATGATTCCGTTAAATGCTGTGCAAAGATACATGGGTCCCTTGGTAGTTGCTGAGGATCAACGATTATGCCATCGTAAGGATCGGGCGTGTGAGGTAGGGGGGGCGGAGAAGGGAAGGAGGAAGATGTCGGAGGCGAGGGGGGGGAGGATGCCGGCATACGAAGTTGGCGGCTTTGAGTTGAAACGCGTATCGGACGGGAGGCACGAAGGGTCGAAAGCCCAAGAGCGCGTTGAACAAAGGGGGGTAACCCGAAGGCAGGAATAGAAATTGGGCGGGACAAAATGGTGCTGAGTAAAAAGATCGAACTAATCCGGGAAAGTCGAAGATGAACGCCCGGCGCGGAGAACCGTGGTTGCGGTATGATTTCCTAGTAGGCCAATGGCGTCCAAGTCAAGTATGTAGGAATATTTATGCTGTGCACGAGCATGGTATGAAGGGGGGAGGCGGGGGCATATAAAGTGTCAGAATGTTTCGTGATATTCCAGTTGGCGAGTGCGATAATTTTTCTTAAGTGAGGTCCCCCCCCCAAAATGAGATCACTCCTTACTCCGGCGCCGCACACATGGCAAAGGACATCCCCCTTGCTTTCAACTATCACTTTATTTCACAAGGGGTGCAAAAGAAGGCGCCTGGAACAGGTGGGGGAGCAATAGTCTCGTATGGTCCTCAAGCACAAAGTTCAAGTGCCGTATGAGCAAGGAAAAATGCATGTACCGCTGAGAATCCCGCCGACAATAAAACTCGGCCGTGCGCTTTACCCCGCGACAGGATGTTTCTATATGTTTATCAACTGTGCATGCGGATACAGGGGTAGCGGTGTGTGTTTGGTCATCTGAAAGGTGTTGAATCAGTGGATAATATATCAGGAGGGGAGGTCGATCATCGGGGTTGTACCACGCGCTTTCCATGAATATGGGAATGTCGCCGCACACCAAGCCATACCTGCCTCACCGTCTTAAGTTTTACTCACATCTTAGATCTCACAGACCCGTGCGTGCCTCTGGCTCGTTGGTACTGTCTCATGGCAGGCTCGTCTTCACCTCAAAAGGGGCCGTCAGACCAGCCTGATACCGGCCACAACTCGGGGAGCGGCCTCAGCCATGGGGAGAATTCCGCTGATGTTGAGGCAAGTCGCAAATGACTCTAGCGCGCAAATGACTCTAGCGTGATATGGAGTACACCGGAGTTGGGATCTTGTAGTGTGATATGATCCTGGTGAACAGTCGCTACTTTGCCGTTTGGCGTGTTCTTTTACGGCGGTTTTCGATCCCTACCACACAGAATGGGCATGGTGCTGACGCAGCTGCTCACCGAGAGTACCCTGTGAAACGCTTTGTCTACGTCATTGCCAATATCACTGCGTTGTCGGGCCTCCTCTTTGGCTACGACATTGGTAAGGGGGAAGGGAGGAAAGAACGGGGCGGGGAGGGGTACCGGCAGTCACGTAGTGGAAGACAGGTGAAGGCAAGGTCATCCACAGCCTTCGTCAGCCAAGGAACACCACTTCCGCCTCACGTTCACGCCTTGACCCTTCCCATTCAGGGGGCTCGGGAGGCACCTTCGAAATGGCGGGCTTCAGACGGTTCTTCGGGTGGCCGGCACTGGGCGACAAGTCCGATCCGGCCTGGGTGGCCAACCAGCAAGGTAAGGGAATCGAAGGGCTACAAAGGTTATCGTGAGAGAGAGAGGAGGGAGGGACGGCTGGCACGGGTGGTAGGGCTCTGAGATGAGAGGGGATGAGTAACGTTTGGTGGGGGGGAGGAAAGGAGGAAGGACCCGATGAGGAGAAAAGGAGGAGGTCAAGGTGGAGGAAATGCACGGGAGGGAGGACTTTGAATGGCCCGGGACAGAGAGATGCGTGCGGTGGCAAGGTAGGCACGAGAATGCGGCCTCGGCACCGGGCTTGGTCGGGGAGGAGAAGAGCGTGGGCAGTGAATACGATGGCCGAGCACGCGTACAGGCGACACGTCGAGAGCCTCGATCGCTGATAGCGACATCGATATTGCTATCAAACGAGGAGAGAAATTGCAGTCGAGAGAAGACACTTGCCCGCGGTCCACATCATTGAACCACTCTCTCCAGCTAGTCCGACCTTCCCTCTCCCTGATCCCTCCCCGATCCTTCCTTCCCACAGGCTGGATCACCGCCATGTTCTCCCTGGGCTGCATCGTCGGCTCGCTCCCCTCGGGCTTCCTGACCGACTTCATGGGTCGAAAACGCTGCATCATATTCCTGTCCTTCGTCTTCACCGTCGGCGCCGTCATCCAGCTTGTCCCCAGCGGCTACCAAATGCTTCTAGCCGGTCGTTTTATCTCTGGCGTCGGTAGGTTCGGGCGGCGGCCCGGGAGGGCGCCGGGGGGGCTCAGGGGAGGCTGCTTTCCTCTCCCTGCTCGCTTGTTGCTTGTAATGTGCGGTAGGGGAGGCTCGCTGTTAGGGTTATGGACGTTCTCCGAGATAGCCAAACGCCGCTCGAACTCTCTGGGCGCTCCGCCTCTTCATTTTGACTTTGTCCCACCCACCAACCCCTTCTGCCTCCCTATTTGCTCCTTTTCTTTCCAGGTGTGGGCGGACTATCCATGGCCGCCACTCTCTACCAGTCAGAGACCGCGCCGCCCAAGGTGGCCGACTTCCCATTCGACGTTCCCTTCACCCTTCCCTCCCTCCCTCCCTCCCTCCCTCCCTTCCTGCTTCGCTCTCTCCCACCTTCTCTGCTTCTAAAGTGTTCCCTCCCTTAAACGCGCCTTTTTTCTTTCTTCGTTCCCAGGTTCGAGGCCTGGTGGTCTCGATCCAGCAGCTCTCCATCACAGCCGGCATCCTGCTGGCCGGGGGCCTGAACGTGGGCTTGCAGCACTGGGATGAAGGCTGGCGCATTTCCTACGGTGGCAAGGGCTTCTTCTCCCTCCTTCTCATGCTCTTGATGGTAGGGAGTGGTCTTCACGACCTGCTCTGTCAAGTTGTGTAGGGCAGACCGGACATTTCTGGTTGGCTGGCTGCTTTTCTGTCCCCCTTTTTGTCTCCTTTGGTGCAATTGACGGCTTCGGCCATCTTCATTTCTCTATCGAGAGACGTATCGTTCTTTGCTAGGCCTTCTTATCACCCGTCGTATCCTCTTTCATACAGTCGCCACTGTCCTTTTCTCCTTGTTCTTGTCCCTCCCTCGATGGCTTTCTCTTCCAAGCTCACATTCACCGACACGTACCAACGATTCCCCTTCTTCTCTCTCCTTCCTGTATATGCCATACTGCACCTTAGATTTGTCTTCCAGAGTCGCCCCGCTGGCTGGTGGCGCAAGGTAAGAGTGAGGCGGCCAAGGCTTCCTTAGGTCGGATCCGACAAGAGGAGGAGGTGGAAGGCGAGCTCGCAGGCATCGAGGAGGCTGTGGAGGTAGGGAAGGTCCTGGGAGGGACCGGGTCCGAGGGCAGGGGAGGGGAGGCAGGTGACAAAGGCGGAAAGGGGAACGGATGAGGGCACATCGTTAGCATAGAGGGAAGATGGGTGATAGGTCTGGGTCGAGGGTGAGAAGGGCGGTTGCGACCGACGCAAAGACGATGTCCGTGTGCGCGGTTGGAGCGATTAGCCAAGTATCGAGAAACATCTCCAGCACTAAGCTCCTCGTGCACCCGCTTCCTACACGTGTTCCTCCCTCAGGCGGAGGCACAGATGGAAAAGGGCGCCTGGAAGGACTTGGTCTCGCCTGTGGACTTCATGTTGTACAGGACCATGCTGGGCTTCGGGGTGCAGCTGTTGCAGCAGTTCTCCGGTATCAATGCGGTGGGTTACCCTTTATAAATGGAGGGGAAGGGGTGAAGGGTAGATGGATGCGAGGGAAGGGATGTGATATACGAATAGACGTGGAGGGACGCATAAAGACAGCAAGCACGTGTAAGAGAGAAAGCGTAACGAGGGGAGAGTAGGGCCAGAAGGGATCTTGAATAGAATGGTAAGAGGGTTTTGAACGATCTGTCGGTGTCTTAAATGGTGCGAGAGAGTGGTCCCCGCGCAGTGCGTGCCCGGCATGGCGCTCCTTAAGAGCCACGGGATTCGGTAAACAAACCATGTAGCGATGCCCGGAGTGTCCACATCAGCAGAATTGCCTTACCGGACGGCAGGACAATCACGGCGCCATCGCCTGCAACGCTCACTTGTCCCTTCCCGTCTCCCTCTGCTCTTTTCCCGGCCGCAGGTCATGTACTTCGCCCCCGTTATCTTCAAGAAGTTCCTGGCCTCTGAGATGGCTATCCTCGCCAACTTGGCCGTGGCCCTCGTCAACTACCTCAGCACCTTTCTTGCCCTCTACCTGGTGGACCGGGCGGGGCGCCGGCTCCTTCTTGTCTGCGGAGGGCTGGGGATGGCTTTATTCACGGGTGAGAGGTCCGCATGCGAGAGGCTAGTGAATTATCTCCATGTTTGATATGGGGGACCGAAAGGAAATAGGGCATTGTCGAGTCTTGTCTGTGCAATATTGAGGACGTGCACCCCTCGATCGAAGGAGAGTGAAGCACACAATGCGCGGATATGAGGTTTTGGGGAGACGATGTTCAAAGGGTAGTTGAATGGCTGCGCGCGTGGTGCTCAGGATAGAGGAGGAGATGGGGGGTGGGTAGAGGGGAACGGGAAGGAGACTTTGAACAGACACTAGATTTGAGGCTTTCTTGGGGATGTGTGTGGCCTTGCCTTTTGCAATGGCTCGCTTCCTTCGTCTATTCTGATTCACACGATCCTTTTCATGATCGTATCTTCATTTCCTAGCGCGTATCTCCTTTCCCCGTATCCACATACTCGTTTACTGAGGGTGTTGGTCTTGGCTGTACGCTTACATGCATCTTACCCTCGCCCCCTCAATCCTCTCATTGTCACTAGCCCTTTTTGCGCTCTTCACCTCCGCTGCCTTCGACTACCAGAACGATAAGCGCCTCGCTGGCGTCATCATTGCTTGTACAGCGCTGTACGTCATGAACTTTGCCTACTCGGTAAGACAGTCTGTTCTCAGCTTCTCCTTCCTCGCTTCAATTTGGTCTGTCCTCCAAGATCCTTCCTCTGATCCCCATCCAAAAGCCCCTCTCCTTCATTGCTTACGCTTCTTAAGGCCTTCTCTTCGATCCATCTCCGCTTTTAGCACATCCCCGTATTTCACTTTCTTTTAATTTGCTGCCCTCCTTACCGCTGTCCTCCCTGCTTTTCTCCATACCTCTACATTGTAGTGGGGGCCACTAGCATGGGTCGTCTCGGCAGAGATCTTTCCCCAGCGCCTTCGGGGCAAATGCATGACGATCACCACGCTTGCCAACTGGCTGACGAACTTCTGCATCGCAAAAGCCGTGCCTGTCATGATCCTCCCGGAAAAGTGAGTAGTCGTCAAGGGCGGCGGAAGGGATGCGAGCAGCTTATGCATTCCGTGGTTGCTTTCGTACGTTCTTTTCTTTCTTTCTTTACGGGGCCGAGACCATAAGAGTCTCTCGGCCACTTCTTTGTCTTGTATCCGTGCACCATATATGTGTATATGTATATGTATATATATACATAAGTATTCGTTGTCTGAGAGGATGTTGGTCCTGAGCAGGTAGTAGCGCTTCCCCCGGGCACCTGTACGCACGGAAGCTTCGTAAGTCGGTTTTTCATCATCTTTACCCTTCCATCGCCCCTCATACTTATCGATCATTTTCCTTGTATCATTCCACCTTCCAAATTCTGTGGGATAGCCTCAATTTGTGGGGCACTTTTCTCTTCTTCGCCTTCTGCTGCTTCTTCATGGCCACATTCGTGTTGCTTCTACTCCCTGAGACAAAGGGCGTCTCCCTCGAGGATATGAAGGCGCTCTTCCAAGTATGGATTACTGATACGCCATTAACAGAGAAGTTGCACTTGATTTCAAGACGAGCACGAGCTCGGGCGACTAGAACAGATGGATCTAAGGGCGGGCAGGATGGGAATCGGGAAAAAGACGTAGGGTCAGGAGGGGCTCGGAATTGAAAGGAAGCGAGTGTTGGATATTTCAAAGCATTTATTGTTTGTTGAGAAAGTGTGGACGAGGTTATTGTGGGAGACCAAAGAATATAACCAATAACGAAAACTAGAAGCAGGGATTTCTTCACGGCGAAAAATTGCTTTCATCGCCTTCTATCATTAACACAACAAGATCCGCCTGTTACGCTCTGGGTTAAGGTTAGGCTTCAGGCATAGGATCTAGAGATAGGGCCAGCATTAGTAGCAGGGTAGAGACAGTTACGGACGTCGTCCTCTCCTGTTTGCCTCCCATCCTTTCTCCCTCCTACTTCCACGTTTCTGGGCATGTAATGGATGCCCCAGCTTCTGCTAAAAAAAAAGAGGCGGTCGGGCACAGGGACGGGAGGGAAGACGAGCATCAGTTCCGAGAGTTTCAAAGGTTAGGGAAGGAAGAAGGAAAGAAGGGACGAAGGGGAGGAAAAAAGAGGGAGAGAGGCAAGGTATGGAGAGAAGGGAGGGAAGAGGGAGGGTACAAGGGGAGGAGGGAAAGAGGAAGGTAGTAAAAAAGGACAAAAAAGAATGCCAGCCCCGCTGATGATGATGATGTGTCATTGTCGACGAACATGCAAAGACCTGACTGTTTCCGCCTTTTCCTGTTAGGGTTGATGCCTTTCTCTTCCAAGCTCACATTCACCGACACGTACCAACGATTCTCCTTCTCTCTCCTTTCTGTACGTGCCATACTGCACCTTAGCTTTGTCTCCCAGAGTCGCCCCGCTGGCTGGTGGCGCAAGGTAAGAGTGAGACGGCCAAGGCCTCCTTAGGTCGGATCCGACAAGAGGAGGAGGTGGAAGGCGAGCTCGCAGGCATCGAGGAGGCTGTGGAGGTAGGGAAGGTCCTGGGAGGGACCGGGCTCGAGGGCAATGAGGGGTTGAGGGAGGGTGGCCAATTTACGAGGGTGAGAAGGAGAAGGGATGAGGGCACATCGTTACCACGACGACGACGGGAGGGTGGGTGAGAGGCCTGAGTCGAGGGTGAGAAGGGCGGTTGCGACCGACGCAAAGACGATGTCCGTGTGCGCGGTTGGAGCGATTAGCCAAGTATCGAGAAACATCTCCAGCACTAAGCTCCTCGTGCACCCGCTTCCTACACGTGTTCCTCCCTCAGGCGGAGGCACAGATGGAAAAGGGCGCCTGGAAGGACTTGGTCTCGCCTGTGGACTTCATGTTGTACAGGACCATGCTGGGCTTCGGGGTGCAGCTGTTGCAGCAGTTCTCCGGTATCAATGCGGTGGGTTTCATCCCATTTACGGAGGGGAACAAGTGAAGGGTAGATGGATGTGAGGGAAGGGATGTAATTTACGGTTAGACACGGGGGGGCGCATAAGGACAGCAAGCAGGTGTAGGAGAGAAAGTGTAACGAGGGGAGAATAGGGCCAGAGAGGGATTTGGAGAAGAATGGTGAGAAGGTCTCGAACGTCAGGTCGGTGTCATCACTCGTGCGAGAGAGCGGTCCCCGTACAGCTGCCTTGGTATGGCGTCCAAAAAGAATCACGGCATTAGGCAGAATTTGCCATTAAGAGAAGACCAGAGTGTCCACATCAGCAGGATCGCCTTACCGAACAGAGGGACAATCACGGCGTCAAGCTTGGCACGCTCATCTCTCCCTTCCCCACGGGATGATCGGACCCGAAGGCCCCGGGGCCTTACAGCTCTTTCTCCTTCCTTACCCCCCCCCCCTTCATCACATTCTTCTTCCTTCTTTCCCCCCCTCCCTCCTGCCGCGCCCTCTTCCATGTTCCCTATCCACCCTGACCTACCCAGGTGTTTTATAGCAAAAACGGGTCGCATTTTCTGGACAAGGAGGAGGATTTCTACACGATCCGGAAGGCATTAAAAGACGCGGTCGATCCTTACTTTATGTACGACCTGACCACCACGGCAAGCGGGTGAAAGGAGGGAGGGAGGGAGGGAGGGAGGGAAGGAGGGGGGCCAGGGCGAAGGGATGTACATACGGACAAAGATGAGGAGTGTCACGGCTGAGACTTCCATCCCCCGACTCGGTCCCCTGCGTCGACCTTCCGGTCCTTCCGCCCCGAAGAAAAGACACGTGTCGAGGGGGCAGGATGGGGAAGGATAGTGTGGAAGCCTGGGACAGAGAGGAAAGGAGGCATGCTTGGATGGGAGAAGGGAGAATATGGAGGGAGCGTGTCATGGGGTTGAAGGCTACGGTAGAGGAGGCAAGCAAGCGGGGAAGGGGTTGGAAACAGAGAAGAAAGGAGGACATGCGATGGGTGGCTGGCTCTTACTGCTTTAATCCCTGTTGGTCTCTTCTCTGAACGACGAGGATGCCTCCCTTGTATACCTTTTCTTCTTTGTGATCACCTCAAAAGACCGTAGAGGTTCCTTTAGAGAGCTGGTTAGGCTTCACCCTCTTGCGTGGACCATCTATAGACAATGGGCCGCATGAAGGATCCCAGGGGCAGGGTTATTGAGGTCTCGTACCGCCAAGATTGATGTGAGGGTGCGATAGCCCCATGTGTATGACCATGCCTATCTCCGTCACCCCGCGACATAGACCCACACCTTCGTTTGGCAGCGTTGTTTGTGTGATAGTCAGAGGCAGCCTTCATCCTCCATACGCTCCAGTAAGTGTCGGACCAACGAGTCCCCACCCTCGCACCCACATGGTTGGTCCCGTGATTGCGCTGGAAGTGTGACATCGAGAGGAATATAGAATGAGCAAGAAGATACATCGGAGATATCCGTGGAGCTAAGACCACGAAAAAGAAAGGTAGAAACTCAGCATGCATGAACCAATGCGACGTCATGAGCCATCCTTCCGAAAATATGATATCGGAGGAAACATACCGTTCTCTCCTATTTTTATCCCTCTTACTTCTAATCTATCCATCAGCTTTGTCACCGATTTTTAAACTTGCAAGTGCTATCCTTTTCACAGCTTTCTACTTCCGATATTCCAGCTATTGACGTAAAACAGCGACCACCAATGCATGAGCCGCTCAGCTTTGGCCTAATACTTTTCTCCTCCCCTTCCCATTCGCTCCCTCCCTTGCTCAGCCCCTCTATCTTACATTCTGTCGGTACTTTTTTCCATTATAAGAAACAGTATCGTTCTCCCAGTCATTGTTCTTCTTTCCTCATCAACCGATCTGCATAATGCTGGAAGGACTGGACGCCGTGGTAGAGGACTTAGCAGCCACGTTGCTGTGGTTGTTCCAGGTTTGTATAGCCTATGGTCATTATAAGGGCAGTTTCGGTCGGATTTTAATGTGAAAAGATTACCAGTAGAGAGAGAATGCATGGAAAGAACTCTTTTTAAGGATCACTACACTTGTCTGACAGCATATACGACGCTACGGTTTGCTTGACTCTCACAGCCGTCATGCCAACCTAGCCTCAAGAGACCTTGTCACAGCATTCTACTATAAAATTTGGGAACTCCTTTCATGTACGGATTGAACTTTAGATGATGAGGCTAGAAAAGCGTGTGCATTATTGTCCTTCAGAAAGGGCTCGTGATCGGTAAATGAGGCCGTGAGCCGACGACGTCTTCGCGCCCTACGTCAGGATTGCTGATTACCTTAGACGTCTTATTCGTGCTCATCTTCATTTCATTATTATCTGCCTTTTCCATGTGAATGGTACGCCATAGCGCAGGCAGATGGACACCAAGCCCCAGCCCGTTGCTGAAACGGCCGACTCGCTAACGGTCGGGGGCCCCACGGTGGGAGTACTGGTCATGAAGTTCGAACGCTGGATTATTTGGCACGGTAACGCATGGGACGAAAGCGACGCCTGCTGCCTAGGCCTGTGCTGTCCTGTCGGTCAAAGAGAATTAAAAATATAAAATGGTGCTGTACTACTTAAAGGAGGAATTTCGTTCACGCACACATATGCAAATCGACTCCCCAGCCGGTTGCTGAAACGGCCGACTCGCTAACGGTCGGGGGCCCCACGGTGGGAGTACTGGTCATGAAGTTCGAACGCGGGATTATTTGGTACGGTAACGCATGGGACGAAAGTGACGCCTGCTGCCTAGGCCTGTGCTGTCCTGTCAGTCAAAGAGAATTAAAAATATAAAATGGTGCTGTACTACTTAAAGGAATTTCGTTCACGCACACATATGCAAATCGACTCCCCCCGATCTTTGTGTGCCCAAGCTACCACCCGTGAGCATGGGCGCCTCTTGCAACGGCCATGTCCCACGTGTCTTTCCTCCCACGAATGCAACCTATCCTTGCACAATAATATCTGTGGACTGCCGTGCCCTTATTTGCTCATTTGTTTGCCATCTTAATCTGTTGAGGTCTGCCGATGAGGTCTTTAGCAACAGCCCCTAGATTTCCTTACATGACGGGCTGCTGAGGACATCCTGGCCTGACTCTCGTCGACACCACCGGAACTAAGTGACCCAGAGATTCTTGACATATTTTTGTCATTTACCAGACCTTGCAAATTCTAATTAAGCACTGTAAATGGCAACATCAACCATAATTTATGTACGCTTTGGGCTGATGTTTGCGCATTTTCTTGCAGGTCGACCTGTCACTGGCTTCCCAACCAATCCAGGCGCGTTTCTACGAGCACAGATTTAAGCACTTACACATGACAAAGATCTCCACTTTTGTCCTCGTCGCCCTCCTGGGCTTTGCAACCATTCTCACCACCGTCATTCAAGAATGTCCTCGGCTTTTTCTCAAGACCAAAGTTAGGCCGAATGCTAAGCTTGGGGTTCTGGCTGGTAAGGGCCGGGCCAAGATTACCGTCATGCTCAAGAGCAAAGATCCCGTTGAGAATCTGAACTTCCAATTGAATCTCCCCGATGGTTTGTCGGTAGAGCGAACAGCAATGCGTCCGTCTTCAATGCCCTATACTCCGCCGCAAATCGTTGAGGATACCAATGGAATGACCGCTATCTACTGGGGCAACATCGCTTTCCCCAGACGCAAGGGGGGGAACTGCCACTTTCGCGTCAAGATAAAGGCTAGCGAGTGTGCACGCGACACGTTAGCGGTGGATGCTTTCGCTTACCTACTAAATGCTACGGAGGCCTTGTGTATCACACCGCTGGTCAACCCCGCCACCGTAAAAGTGCGATACTCGAAACTGAAAAAATCCGCGACTTGCGTGCCAACTCCAGCTCCCTCCATCGATCCTACGCAGCCTTTCGTGCTCTTTGGAGAAGGACAGCGATTCTCTCAAGGGGGCCGCTTGACCCCTTTCCAAACCGTCGTCTCTCAGTGCACTCGGATACCAACATGCATGCAGTCATCGCTGCTCTCAGTCGACCTGGAGACCGTCACCTACAATCAATTGATAATCCCGAAGCTTGTTTCGAATATTGCTCGCTAAATGGGGGCGAGGAAGTTCCTTTTCTCTTCAACTGGGACACCTAGACGAGCCAGTGCTTCTGCTGCGTCGGGGTGTGCACACCCCTGGTCTTCGATCCTGATTACATCGTTTACGAGGCGCTCTTGCCCAAGACAGCTATGCCGTTAGGGTTAGGGTTAGGGTTAGGGTTAGGGTTAGGGTTAGGGTTAGGGTTAGGGTTAGGGTTAGGGTTAGGGTTAGGGTTAGGGTTAGGGTTAGGGTTAGGGTTAGGGTTAGGGTTAGGGTTAGGGTTAGGGTTAGGGTTAGGGTTAGGGTTAGGGTTAGGGTTAGGGTTA
>SDOX01000099.1:0-13246 GCA_004565275.1 Nannochloropsis salina CCMP1776
AGAGCGGACGTTGGCAATAGAGATATGATGGGGTACAACAGAGAGGGAGTGAAAGGAAGAAAATAGTCAGAAGACAACCGCAGCAAAGACATGATCGGGTATCTAAGGCATTCGGGTATACGGGTTCATCGACCAAGACTTGACCATATCCCCATCCCCCCCGCCCCTCCCCCCCCTTCCTCCCTCCCCCCCTCCCTCAGGTCCTCCTCCCCCCCCACCCGCTCCATTGCGATGGCCAAGAACCGTCTCGAGACCATGCCCTGCGGGGGGGCTCCCCCTTGGCCCATGCGCTGCAGGTCAGGAGGGAGGGAGGGAGGGAGGGAGGGAGGGGAGGGAAGGAAGGAATGTTTTTCCTTCTTTTTGTGGATTTCACGTGTGTATGATTGCATGTTTGAATCTTTTAGAAGAATGGATGGGAACCTTTGAGGTTTTGATGTCTGGATGTTCACATTTTGAATGTTCAAACGCTAGGATAGTTTGAGTGTTTGAATGTTTGAATGAATGTTTGAATGAATGTTTGAATGTTTGAATGTTTGAATGTATGTTGAATGTTTAACGCGGGCTCCCAGGCTAGGCAGAGCACGGTCGTTGGCAGTGGTGGAAGCGGAGCAAGATTCGCCTTTCCGCGATTGAAAGGAAAAACGCAGGCACACGCCGTGCTCGTGTCCTCACCACCCCCGTCACCTCACCCTCCCCCCTTCCCGCCCTCCCTCCCTCCCATAGATGGGCGTCAAGACCGGTCAAAACGCCATGAAGCAGGGAGACGTGGGCTCAGCAGTCCTTGTCTGTATATCAGGTACGTCCTTCCCGCCCTTGTCGTCCTTGTGCCCTTCCTTTCTTGCCTCCCTCCTGCCACTCGACCCTTCCTTCCCGCTTACACCCTCCTCCTGTCCCCCCTCCCTCCCTCCCTCCCTCCCTCCTTCCCCTAGACGGGCGCGCCAACGTGCCCCTCTCCAAGAGCATGGACGTGATGCCCATTGGCAACCCTCTGGAGGGGTTGGAGGAGGGCGGGAAGGAGAAGAAGAAGGACAAGGAGGCGGAGAAGAAGGCGCGAGAGGAGATCAAGGAGGAGGTGAGGGGAGGAAGAGAACGAGGGAGGGGGGGGGGGGGAGGGAGGATACCTCGTCGTCTGTCACTCGGGCCTGGCTGGGTATCATGGGACGAGACAGGATGAAAAGTCTCTCTCGAGAAGGACGACATCTTCGTCGCTCCCCACTGACCCCACTGCCTCCCTCCCTCCCTCCCTCCCTCCCTCCCTCCCTCCATCCCAGGTCCTGAACACCGCGCGGGCCCTGGGGGTCCTCCCCGGATTCTCTCTACTCATGGTCGACACAGAGAACAAGTTTGTCTCCACGGGTGTGGCTAAGGAAATCGCAGCAGCGGCATTTGGGAAATACCACTTTATCCCTAAGGTTGTCCCTTTTATTTCTCTCTTTTTTCTTCTTATCCCCGCCTCTATACTCCTCCCCCGGTGCCCTCTTGTCTTTTTCCTTCTCGTGAATCATTCTGCATGTAATTTTTCTTTTCCCTACGTCTGCCACCTGAGCATGTTTCCGTTCCGTGTTGAGAACTACATCGTATAGATCTGTCCTGGGACCCAATTTTTGAGATTGAAGGTGGCCTTGCCTTCATTCGTCTGGTAGATCTCGGCTTCTTTTGCTCATGCATCCTCCCCTCTCGCCATTTTTCCTTCGTTTCTCCCGCGTCAATCACAGGCCACAGACCGTGCTGTTGCAGAGGTGGCTTCCATGGCCATATCGGACATCAAGCAGAGCAAAAACAATGTCAAATCCCGGCGTTGAGGAGAGCAAAGACAGGTAGAGAAGAAAAGTAGGAGTTAAAATATGAAACGAGGCATCAGAGAAAATCCGTGCTTTGATGACATGTTTGTAGCTGCAGTGCTACTTGGGGAGCAGAGAAAGAGAAGAGTGGGATTTGAAAGGCGGGAGGTGGAAGGGAGGTAACCAAGGCATTCGGAGGAGAAGAGAGGACATACTTGAAGACGGGGAGGCGTTTTATTGCCCGCCGATCGCAGCCAAAAGAAATCGGAAGAAGATGAAGGCCAGGTGCGCATGGCCTCAAGGAGCTTGTGACCAAAAACGCTCAAAGGTTAGAGGGATAAAACGCTTAAAATGAGGAATCAAAAAAACATTTTACAAGCGCAGGAAGATGAGTTTAAAGTTTTCAGTTTGCTGACCGTTACTGACCGTTAATGGAGCGACATACGTCGATCTTGCCCGCCCCAGGCAACAGGCGCCCGTACAATTCCCAGAATTGCCTCAAATGTCCTGTCGAGCCATAAGTCTCAGGTAAAAGAGGTATGGTTGTGAGCTCTACATGGGATTGGCGGTGCGAGCTGATGCACGTGCGCAAGCATGATGAAAGAGTCCTGAAGATGATCGATGCTTTATCTGGTCTCTTCAAACACACCCAATAAAAATTTGAGAGTGTCCACAGCGCTTCAAATGACATATTGGTAACATTATGAGGTGGGAAATCTTAATGAAAAGCTTCGCGTTGGGATGCACGAGATCAGAATGGAACTTTAATGGAAGAATGGGTCCTCGCATTGATATCTACACTGACACCGGCCATGGATACGATCTTCCTTCAATGTTTCTCGTCATAGTCTGCCACAATCAGCTCACTGAAGATCGTGCATCAATTATTTATCACCTCTCGCAGGAGTCAAAGATGGAAGCTCCACTTTCCCTCGTTCACACGGCCTTCGCGCTACTTCGCCTGTCCCGCGAGACTCTGCTTCAAAATCAGCCGGACGATGCCCAGGAGGATGTGAAGGCTGCGTTGCGCTCTTATTTTACAAAAAATGTCGCGCATCGTGAGATTGCAAACATAAGTTCGTACATTGATGTTGTACAAAAAGCCCTTGCGGAGAGTGGAGACAGCATCATGGATAACAATGAGGATCACGCAACTGTTACCGTTACAACCACGACATCCGCGAATTTACCGGTTGATTTCTCAGATCCCAGTGCATCAGCAACGCAGCGGAACTCTATCATTCCTTTTTGTAAATCTCCTCCTCCGAAATTGAAGGACCATAGGGATGCGTATGGTGTACATGGTGCCGGCAAAATCCGCTCTACCCCTCTCCACTCCTTCCCCACCGACCCGCTGGCAACACCGTCCTTGCTCACGGAGATCTTTTCCTTCCTCGGGACAGTGGCCCCTTGTGATGCAGAGCCAGTATTGGATGGCTCAGGCAACCCGTGCAGGATGTCCGCGGGGCCAGGGCCGGAGACCACGGCTCTTCAGGCAGTACGCGTGAACCTGGCTCCTTTGCTTACTGTAGCCCGCCTATGGCGAGCAACCGCCTCTCAAGACCGCTTTTGGCGTCCCATCGTCTCCTGGACATTGCCAACACTGACGACGGACGCCAAAGAGACCCGGTTCTGGGCGTCTTCCGTCACCAAACCCTTTCCGTACAGACAGGCTTTCCTCCGGTATGCTCGGTGCTTAGCCCTGCCCGTCGTGGGCAACGGAGAGGAATGGCATGCACATGTCATGCTTTCCTTTGAGATCTATGACGTTCAAGATTCCATGCGTTTGTTCGTGGCCTCCGGCCCCCTGGAAGTGATCCAATCCACAGAATCAGGCTTGACAGCCCTCCGTTTGACCGGAACGAAACGCTTGGAGGTCTGCCGGCCTTTCTCCGCAAAATCCCGAGACCCCGTCAATAAACGCTTCGAGAATATTTCAGCGTACCTTTGCCACAGCTGGCGACCAGGCTTCCCCGTCGGCTTACGCGTGCGTGTCGTGGCTACGGACACCAGGACAGGCACTCAGGCCCTCATCTACAGCTCCGAACCGAAAACGAAGCGGTCCGTGAAGGATTCTACTCTTAACTTCTGGAGGCGTTTCCTCCCACGGCACAGTCTTTTCGTATGGGAACCCTGGTCGCGCTGGGTCCTTCAAAGTGGGACGCAGGAGGCCGTGGAGATAAGCACTTCATTTTACGTCTCCCCCGTCCAGAAAAGTCCCGTACCCAGCACCTCCTCGACGGGATCAGCCGAAGAGAGAGAAGACGATTGGGTGCAGTTTCCAAGCGCGACTGGCACAAGCCGGCAGCGGGCCCTCGACCAGCCCCATGTGATCATGGGTGGGGATGAGACTGCCTACACGAACCACAACTCATTTGTGGCTGTCCAATTCCGCACTTTGGACGCTTCCGTCCCCGCACGCTATATCAAAGGGGCCTTGGAAAGGAGCAGGGCAACAGGAGGTTGAAATTTTTACGAAGGGAAAATAGAAAGGGAAAAGCACGATCTACACCAAGTAAAAGTCGAGACGAAGCAGCGAGGATGAGAAGGCGCGAGACAGGAGGGATCGCAGGGATCTTGCTTGCATCTTATGAAATTTCGCTTTGAAAAATTATTCGCCGTCGGGAACAAAAAGTCTTTTGTTTACACTAATTGTTTCGTTGGTTCCTATCGTCGGTCATTTTCTAGGCTAGGGTGCCCTTGTTTGTTGAACTAAGGACTCTAACGTCTTACGACGAAAGGCTGGAAGCCAATGCACTTGCATTTTATTCTAGATCCATCACCTTCGTCGAGCGACAGACATAGCAACCTCTGTCAAGGACTGTGGATACTTTCCTCTTTCCAGGCATCATCTTCTTCCGTCATCCGTCCAAAAGTCCGCGGACGAATTTACCGATGGCCAGCGTATCAAGGGACTTGAAGTACAAAAACATCAAGGAAGCGTCTTGCTGGGGGGTCTCCGGATGCCAGTCTCGGGCTACAATCCGATACCGTCGGTCCTTCTCCTCAGCCTCCATCCCTTGTCCGGGCTCCGGTCCCACGAAGAAGCCGACGCGCATTTCCATGGCCGGGCTGGCGCCCAAAGTCCCGAGGGAGGCTTGGTGGACAGAGCTCCAGGCCCAGGCATCGCACACGTCCAGGGACCCGGGAGGCAAAAATGTCTGCCAGTAGGTGGAAGGGATGGCGCCCGCGGAGGATTTCGGGGATTTGGAAGCCTGGTATATCAAGGCCACTCTCCCCGTGCGGACATCGAAGGCCGTGATCCGCACGGTCAATGTACAGGCATACTCGGGACTGTGTCCGTACCGAAAGTAGTCCCGGATGGAGCCAAAGCGTCCCAAGCCGACATCCCGGGAGGCGGCCGAAAAAGGCCGAGAGACTTCCCGACGAAGGTGGGTGGCCAAGCGCAACGAGGTCACGTTCGAGTCCGCAATCGGGGTGACCTTGACTGGGCCTTCCGCGCTGTACAAGCGCAAGCCATCCATGGCGTCAAAGACTTCAAAAGAGAGGCGCAACCCTTCCCTCCAATCCGCAAGCTTGCACAGGCGAGTCTCGGTCAGGCATCTGCCATACCGCAGCACCACGTCCCGGTGGGGAGCATCTACCTTCCTCTTCTCTCCCCACGGCCACCGCGACAGCCCTTCCCGGTCCTCCCAACCCAACCCCCCGGCAGAGACCTCGCATCGGCCCATGCTCAAGCGGGATTCTCCCGGGGCCGCCTCCAAGGCCAATACAGGGAAGCAGCTCCGGGCAATCGGAACCCAATACCGGTCTCGCCACGACAAGGACCGCCAGCGGCGGGCGACCCTGCTGAAGACGGAGAGCGTCCTTCGGTCCTCGCTGTCCTT
The DNA here is from genome assembly GCA_004565275.1 of Nannochloropsis salina CCMP1776. Lineage (NCBI taxonomy): Eukaryota > Eustigmatophyceae > Eustigmatales > Monodopsidaceae > Microchloropsis > Microchloropsis salina. The sequence goes on from SDOX01000099.1 coordinate 5,630, forward strand.
GGCGAGGAGTTGGGAGAAAATTTCGGCGAGGAGGCAGTCGTCTTGAAGGACCTGCTGGGCGGGCGGGGGCGGGAAGAGGAAGAAGGAAGAGGAGGAGGAGGTGCCATGCCGGTGGGTGTGCCGTTGTAAGAGCAAGGAGGAATGGAACGAGGACAAGCAATGCGCGGCTTGGGCCGCCACACTCAGGTCCGAAGCGTGCGTGGCGGCATGGTAGGAGACCGAGGTAGAGATGGAGTCGCCGTAGCTGGTGCTGCTGGTGCTGAGACAAGCCCTGTGCTGTCGAGGTGGAGATCCTGGGGGACGAAGGCCCATGTCTGGCGGCGACGGGGGCCGACACGGGGTGGAGAAGCGCCTTTCTGCGTCCACAGGATGGCTCAGGCCATTGTGGGCCGTCTGCGTGGGCAGACGCTCCCCTGGATAGGCGCCATTGAGCCCAAACCCGCCCAGCGGGTCGCGGTCGGGGGGGGGCTCCCATGTGGAGGGAAAGGCTTTCCCAGGGGCATATGGGCCAACCGGCTCCCGTCCTCCGACGTGAAAGGGGGGAGGGAGCAAGGTGGGCGCCGAACTGGGGGCTGGCGGGCGCGTGGGGGAGGCGAGGCAAGCACAGACGCATGGGGGAGGGCAGAGGGAGGGGGGGAGGAGGCAGGGCGGGTAGGGAAGGCCCGAAGGAGGGTAATGCGGCACGGCGGGCGGGGCGGTGGTGGTAATGGTGCAGAAGACATGGGAAAAGGCGTGGTTGGGAAACAGGGGCCTGGGTGGCGTTGACAGGTCCACAGGCGGCGGTCGCGGCGCCGGGGCGGTCATGGTCGGTGGGCCTTGTCTTGACCCCAGCCCCGCTGGGACAGGGGAGGGCATCCTCCCTTCCAAGGGGGCACTGGCCACGGTCACATTCCCCCCCGCTGCGACAGGCGTGGGCCCCGCCCCTCCCGCAGCTGCTTCATTGTCGCTATTTGCGCCTCTGCCCTCGGACTGGAGGAGTTCGCCGACGGGGGTGATGGGGGTCGAAGGGGACTTACCGCCCAGCACGTGGTCCAGCTTCCATCCCGACCCTGTCCCCCGGGCTGGCGTCTCTCTCCATTGCTCGCTGGTATCCCGTTTTGATCGCGCTTCCAAGGCTTTCCCGTACTCGTTGGCCTCCGGCGTGCGGTCCTCATCGCTCTCTCGGCTTCTTGGAACGGGCCGCCTGGGACCTACTTTCGCCCCCTGAAAGGAGCCGCATGACCCTGGAGCGAGATCGCCTCTCACAAAATTTGCCGCACCCCCCGGTCCCGATTTCAAGCTCTGCGACTGGACGTTGTCGACAATCGTCAATAGGCAATGCCCCAAGTTTCGGAGTTTCTCTATTTCCGGATCTCCGCGTAACGGCCGGTGGTCTGACGCCGGATCTACTGGCATTTCGATGGCGCCTGGAGAAGGCAGCCACGGAGTTGAACCCTCTTGGGAGAAGACGGTCCGTTCGAGATGTAGCTGGGAGAGGAGGCCGCAGAGATGTTCGGTTTGCGCAGGTATGATCTGGTCTCGTATTGCAATTTTGCACGTTGGAGGAAAGTGAATGGACAAAGGGGTCGATTGAGTGAGTGGAGGGAGATGAACAGGACATGGCAGTCGTAGCGATGACCCTCTCTCAAGTCGTCAGCTGCTTCGAGTCTCGCGGAGTTTGGAGGGAAGAATGATGCAAGCATTTGTGTGACCAAACGTTGGAGGGAAGAATGATGCAAGCATTTGTGTGACCAAACGCGGTTTCGAACTCTCCTCTCCACCCTCTTGCCCAGGCGCCTGCCTTTTCCCCCACGCTTCCACACATTTCTTAGCCGCTTTTGGCCAACAGTTTGGTTGCCACTCCATGCACTTACCTCTGCGGCCTCCAAAAGCGTGCTCAAACACGAGCGGGTGATTGCTTCTCGCATTGACAATGGCGCTCGCTCATGGCTACAGTTTTCGTCTCGTGTCATTGCACTTTTGTCTGGAGTCCTATAACCATAGGTGACAGTCGAGGCACTGTCTGGCTCAAGTTGAAAATAAAAAGTTTGCTCATCTGTGCGATGCATGCGCTTTCTTCTCTCTATGGCTGGCAATGTGATGGGACTTTGTGGGCACAATCGTGAAGGTGCTTTGCTTGCCAGGATGAATCGGCCTGTGGTGCCAGAAATTAAATCTTCTCCACAATCAAGGCAAACTGAATGGGAAAAAGTAGCGTCCCAAGGGGGGACCTTTGTCAACAACCGGTACCGCTACGCTGCGCTGTACTGTGAGCGTAATGGAAAGACACGATATAAAAATGTGCATGAGCTCAATGAAAGGCATAGCTTGAAAGGTGTTCAGGAAGAAATGAAATGCATTACTTTAGAGACTTCTCAAATTTGCATGCATGAAAGGGAAGGCACAGTCTCCTTCTTGTAGATCGAATTCCCTACGTGCCAGCTCGAATAATGACGAAGGGCTTGTTCATAATTCCACAGCCAGCTCCCGAACCGAATAGTATTGACAAGTAATGCGTCAATAATACAAAGTCAAGGTGGATATCTATACACGACATGCCTTGGCTTGAGGGATGCGTCTTGTGTGACGTGTGGAAAAGTACTCGCAATACCTTCTTTATCTCGTTTTCGCCGCCAGGCGGGTTCTCGGCCGTTACTTGTAACGGTCAAGAGGAAGGAAGTTTGAATAAATTCCCACAGTGTACGAGCGCAAAGAGCAGCTTTCATTCATCAGAGATCAAAGATTATTTGGTTTATCGATGAGAAGTATCGTTTGTAGAGAAGCTTAACGTTCTTGGCAGCGTTTCGGCCCAAAAAACTCAATATATCATGTTAATAAAAGTAATTTTTTTGGATCCTTCGTCTTTGGAAGACGCCGTTTTCTATTAGAAGGAAGGGGGGAGAAAAGGCAAAAGAAATGGTAATGGCTCAGCTATCCATTTTTAATGTATTCTTGACATAGTTTATGAGAAAAAGGCGATCGACAGCCCCTTGATTTTTTGTGTCTCAAAAAATTACGTTCCACACAAATATTCCACGTGGATCTTGGGTGTTCAATGTTTGCGCTGGACGTAGTCTCCCCGTATCCAGTAAATTGAACCCTTTACTTTAATAGAAAAGCATACAACTTGACAATACTACCTCATCATGCATGTATTGAAAAGTCCATTTAAGAGAAAAGGGGTGCCTTGGCATGAAGCCAGAAAATCTTGTACTATGGAAACAGATTCAAATTTTTTTGCCCAGAGAGAAACAACGGGATAGGTGCCACCCAACCAGGCGGGGGAAAACTCGTGCGTGGGAAGGTTGTAGTACCTTGACACACTCCTGTGGATGTGTAAAATGGTGGTTAGAGGAGTACTAGAGCGGTCTTAAGCCTAGGCCCGGCATCCCTTTCTGTGCAAAATCTTAAATGCAAGCATATTTTTCCACATTTTTCCACATTTTTGAAAAATGATTGCTTCACCCTTACTGTCTTACATCGATTAGCGCCACTGTTGTATTGTGTCCCTTCTCTTCAGCCACCGCCCGCGGCGTCACCCCTTGATCGTCTTCCAAGAAAGGATCACAGCCGGCTCGCAAAAGAGCTCGCACCACTTCGTCATGCCCCTGACAACAAGCCCTCCATAGAGGACTACGTCCATAGTTATTGACGCGGTCATACAGCCTTTCTCTGTGTCCCTGCTCGCTCCTTTCTCCCCCTTCCACCTTCATCCTTGCCTGCATCTGATCGATTGGCCCTCTCCTCCCCTCCAACATCCGGGCTCGAACTCTTCGATCTATTTTTTCATCTTGAGAATTCAGCCATCGTTTCCCGCAAAATTTATTCTCTGCGACTCCCCTGGTCGAGATGTCAGGCTTCTTTTTCGCTCCTAAGAGCTGCACGACTACGGCCAGATGACCATTGCTTGCAGCCAAAGCCAATGGAGTAGCTCCCCAGCAATCTTGTGCGTGGATATAGGCATTGTGATCGAGAAGGACGGAGACCACAGCCTCATGTCCGCTGGCATCGGGAAGACAAGAGAAGAAGAGTAGGTCTGAAGAGAAAAACTGAGGGGGTAACGATTCTAAATCCAGGAGCCAGCACGTACCGAGAGGCAGCTATGTGCAAGCATGTATCCTCCATGCCATCGACCGCATGCACAAGCCGCTCTGTTGTTTCTCCATGATCGAGGAAGGCTTGAACGCTCGAAGCGTCCCCCCGATCTGCAGCGTACATGATTGGAAGCCAGCCCCAAGGCCCGGCTGGGATGTAGATCTGGGACGAATCCTGCAGAATGATGCGCCGGACAATCTCCGGGGTGTCGTCGAGCTCAAGGCATGATGCTGAATCATCGCACTCCTCCTCGTAAAGGTTACCGGCGGCAGCAGCGTGCAAAGGAGGGAGGTCGTGGATGGCTGGCCCAACGCCACCTTGTGGACTACCAGGTGCAAGGTCTGAAATAGGTGGCATGATTCCTAGTATATGTAAAATCATGTTTTGATCAATGTGATCAATCTTAAGACAAACCAAGACCGTGAAAACTGTCGACCGGTGAAGAGCATTTTGGAACGTACTAGTCGGGAGGTAAACAAACATGGTGTCACAAAAGTCACGTATAATGCCAGACATCATAAGATGTACATATTATTATTATCTATAGTCATTCAACATTCGCTTTTCCAGTTGTGCGCGCGCCGGTATGGATGGAAACGTTTGCGCCGAGACATTTTATATCAGGAGATGGCGGTAAATTTAGGTCCTGTATGCGAGAGCCTTGGCATATCGTAAAATCGTAATTTACACGCGTTTCGCAATCTATGCCCACAGAGTCCTAGACCGCATACAATTTCACATAAAATGTACAAAATGGTCTTGTGTACACTCCAGAAGCGCGGCGACCCTTTGCGTCCTTGTTTGCGAGTCGAGGCAAGCAGAGGGAGAGGGGAGGTTCGGGGTGGTACTGGAGTGCAGATGTGGAAATTACTTTTTTTGCATGGATGAGTTTGTGCATGCGACATTAGAAAAGGGCCTGTTTTTCGGTTTTAGAGAAGGTTTTGGTCAAAAGCATCTCCTTGCGAAAAGAAGAGAATGACTTCAGTCATCGATTCTGACCTTTTGGGGATGGGTAGTATTACAATTTGACGCCTACGTTCGCCATACATATCTTATTGATCGATATTTTTTTGGGCCGCTACTTCCTATCCTGAATATTGTTTTATAAAGCACTATTATCGACAATTGTGTAGAGTAGATATGAGTGCTTCGAGAGGAAACGACCGCTTTCTGGGGACATGACGGCGAAGAGGTCAGAGAGAGATGAAAGCTTGAAAGGCGAGGAACAAGTGCGTGCACACACACATTGTAGCGTACTTTCTTTTCTATTTTCTTTTCTATTTTCTGCTTCTGAGCAAATTCATCCTCTCTTGGCACGGAATTAATTGCCTTCCCAGTTTTCTCTCCCAATGGTCAATGGCATTAGCAACGCCGCCGCTTGCGCGCCTCCCTTGCAAACTCACTCTTCTTCCCCTTTACTTTTCGCGCTTTTTGCTCCTGTTGAGTATCCCGCAGCTTGGAAAAGACGTCCCTCTTCCCTTTCCTCACCATCATGTAATTCTTTTTCCGCTTCTTCTCGGCATTTGTCAACCCCCCGGCGTGGCCCGCATGCTCGAAGGTGTTCTTTCCCGACACGATCTTCATCAACCGCTCTTCCTTGCTGGCCCTACGCCTCTTTTTATAGCCTTCCAAGTCTTCCGGCCGCAACATCCCTCCCTCGCGCCCACCCCCCACCCCTTCCTCTTCCTCCTCCTCTTCCACATCCCTCCCTCTCTTCTTCCCTGCCCGCTTCAACAACAGCACCTGCTCCGCCTTCCCTGTTTTTCCTCCTTCCCGTACCTGGCGGGGGTCCCTCTTCGCCTCCTCGAACCGTTTCTGCAGCCTGCGAATTTGCGCGAAATCTTCCGTGGACAAGACCCGTTGAGCCTCCACCCGTTTCATGACATCCCTTCCCGCCGGGCGGATTAAGGAGGTTAGGGCTGCACTCGCCCGCTTCTCCTGCCGCTGTAGGCGGGCCGCATGGGCCGCCTCTCTCTTGGCCGCGCGTTGAAGTCGCTTGCTCTGGACAGGCGTGGACGGGAAAGGTGGGGTCGGGGTGAGACTGTCCCGGACAGCTGCTTCGTCTTCTCCTTTCTCGCTCTTGACGTTCTCCTCCCTGTTGACTTCCTCCCCTTCCATCGCGTTGCCGCCAACCTTTCTTCCCTTGATCTCCTCTTCTTCTGCTCCTTCTGGTCCGTCCTCCTCCTCTCCATCCTCCTCCCCCTCCTTCCCCTCCCCCGCTTCCTCCTCGCCGTTTTCGGAGGCAGATGACACATCGATCCATTCCTCCTCCTCCTCCTCCTCCTCCTCCTCCTCCTCTTCCACCTCCTCCCAATCGTCCTCAAGCCCCTCTTCGTCCTCTTCCTCTCCACTCTCACCCAAATTCATTGTCTCAGTTTCTAATTCCTCCTCCTCCTCCTCCTCCTCCTCCTCCGGTACCTCCAGACGTCCCTCTTCCCATGCTTGAAGTAGCTCTGCACCCTCCACACCGTCCAGCACCTTAAGTTCTCCTGAACATGCGGCGGAAAAGGTAGGAAAAGGAAAGTAGCGTGGGTGTCCCGAGAGCGAGGTCGGCGCCCAATGAGCGAGAACACGTGTGCTCGACGCGTCCCGGTTCCAGAACATTTCAGACCCAGGAGTGGAACGGAGAAAGAACCATAGGCCGAGAAGGAGGGAGGGAGGGAGGGAGGGAGAGAGGGAGGGAGGTACGCACCGTAGGCAGCAGGCTTCTGCCCGACGAGGTGGTGCTTCCCTCGGTCTTTCCGCTGAAGCAAAGCAGGATAGAGGTCCCGCACCGCGTTGAGAAAAGAGCGCGCGGCCATGACGATGGACTTGTCTTTCTTTTTGTAGTACAGGGCGATGTCCTGAGGGAGGAAAGGGAGGGAAGGCGGGAGGGAAAAACGTCAGGAGGGGGGAGGAGGAGGGGATCGGTGAGGCAAAGAGAGAGGAGGCAGCGAGGAGAAAGATCGGCACGGGTACTGTTGAGGAGAAACGTGTCAGATGGAAATGGGAATGGAAGGAGAGAGGGAGGGGAGGGAGGGAGGGAGGGAGGCGAAGGGAGGAAGGGAGGAAGGGCTACCGTGGACAAAAGCGTCCATCTCCTCCTCGTGCAGCACGGCCGGCACGCGAGTGATGATCTCACGGAGGGCGTTGATGCCGACGGCGATCACTTCCGAGGAGCATCGGTCTGCGCAGGAAGGGAGGGAGGGAGGGAGGAAGGGAAGGAGGGAAGGAGAGGGGGAGGAGCCTTCATGTTGGTGGCGGTGATGGTAGGGGGGCAGAGAAGGGGAAGACAGGATGGAGGGAAGGAAAGGGAAGGGAGGGAGGGGACGGAGGGAGGGAGGAAGGGAGGAAGGGAGGGAAGGAGACCTACCCGCGACGAAGGCGTTGGCAATGTTTTTGAGAAGAGGGTGGATCTCCTCGGGAGGGATGAGGTCGTGGCACCCTTGGATCAGGTAGGCGAGGGTCTTGGTGACGTGCTGCTGATGACTGGGGGGCAGAGAGGAAGGGAGGGAGGGAGGGAGGGAGGGAGGGAGGGAGGGAGGGAGGAGGAGGAGGACGGAG
>SDOX01000099.1:17277-67142 GCA_004565275.1 Nannochloropsis salina CCMP1776
AGTAGTGTGGAAGGTATTTTTCGGCTATGTAAAAGCTTCGAAGAGGTGAAGTCCCTTGTCACCACCCATCCATCGCACCTATCCCTCCCTATCTCCCTCCCTCCCTCCCTCCCCTCCTCCTGGCCCTCCCTCCCTCCCTCTCAAGGAGGATTACGCTCGCAACCGGACCGAGCACAAGCAGCTCCTTTCCCTATTCATGGAGGAGCGAGAGAAGACGGAACTTCACTCTCAGGCCTGGAACAAGATCGCGGAACGGAGCCGACGAGAGCAGCTGATGATGACGGGTGCGGCCCTCCTTCCCTTCCTCCCTCCCTCCTTCCCTCCCTCTCCTCCCTCGGGAACTGGGGAGTATGGTGATGCATAAGGGAATGTTTTTATCCTAATCTTGAGTATAGTGAGACACCCAGCGTCTCGTCAAAGTCCTTACATGCGTCCTTCCCCTCCTTCCTTCTTCCCCCTCGGGCAGAGACACCCTCCGTCCTCCCTCCCTCCATCCGGCAGCAGGCCGAGAGAGCCGACCCTTTCCAACGGCAACGAACCGCGCCCAAGGTAAAGACACGCAGGGAAGAGTTAAGGTGGCGACGGATTTGGCGGGAAACCGAGGGAGTCGGGGGAGGAGGAGAGGAAAGCGGTGGAGGGAGATTTGCACGGCGCTGGCGCCTTCAGGACCTTGTTCGTAACCTTTCCTCCCTCTTCTCCCTGTCAAGGTCCTATGGAGCGTCAAGCGGAAGCATGGGAACCGGACAAGCGCCGAGACCGGCACGACTTCGGAGGGGGAGAAGACGAAGCGCGAGGCCAAGAAAGGCTTAGGGAGTGAGTGCTCAGAGGGAAGAAGGGGGGAGAAGGGCGTGGGGAAGGGAGGACATAACGTGCCAAGGGGTTTCCACGGTGGCGATGCCCGTCCCGATGACGGGAGCGCTTGGAATTTCTGTGATGGAATAGGTACCTGTCGGGAAGCAGCTGACAGCGATCCTCAAGGGTCATCGTGATGGCTCTCTGACATGTCGTGACGCGGGGATAGACTTGCTGCAATGGGTCTCATGCTGCTCTCTGACTACTGATCCTCTTCCTCTCCTTCTTGTACTTTCAATTTTCAGCCTAAGCCTTCTCATCTCTCCCTCCCTTCCTCCCTTCCCCCCTCCAGCCCGCATCGACGACCCGTCCGAGGTCGATCCCAGTTTCGATCCGCTCGTGGTGGCCTCGTTACTCGCAGAGAAGGGCATGGAGGAGGAAGGAAGGAAGATCCTGGGTATTTACCTCCCCAGAGTGGGTGGGAATAAAGGGGGGAAGGCGCGGCGGCGGGAGCAGCGGATCGGGATGACGGTGGGGGAATATATGGCCAAAGTGACGGCGGAAGAGGAAATAGGGGGGGAATAGGCGGGGTGGAAGGGAGGAAGAAGAAGGAACATGGAAAAGAAATAATGCAGTCAACACAGATTCCGTCCATGACGACGAGTGGAGGGATAAAGGTAGAAGGTCAATAAGAGATATCAAATTTACGTTGCATGTATTGTGATGCAGAATGCAGTAGCGCGCTAGAGGACGAACATCGACGTGCTTTCTGGTTTATATCTGGATGCTACCATGATAACCACACTTTTGCCGCTGTGATGGGTTCAGGGGACTGGGTAACTGTCAAGCTCTAGTGGTTCTGGTGTATACTTGAGCCTCCCGTTGCTGTTTTGGTCGATGCCACCGGTGTTCGGGCCCCCGTTGCTCCTACTCTTACTGCTGCTGACGCTGCTGTTGCTACTGCTTTTCATGTTATTATGACTGTAGTGATCAGCAATCCGCTGTAAGACGTTTAGACATTTACGATCCAAGCATTATCGAGGGGAAGCACCTTCATCGTGAGGATGCCTCTCAGCATTAAAACCGCCTTTTTCCCACTTGCTTTTTGCACCTGCACTCAAAGCGAGTCCTCTAGACTAGAATTGGGTGTGAATCTGGGAATAAATTCGACGGAGAGAGAAAGATGCCAGTATTGACCCCGGCTCCGAGCTGGGGGGGTACAATCTCACGTGACATCACATTATTACTCTGCTGTGGGGCGATGTATCACAAGCCTGGTCGACAACTTCGTTTTGACGTGGACCAGACGACAACAAAGAGCTCTGTCTCCATACGCAGGAAAGGTACTTGCTTGCTTCCGACTGGTTAACAAGAGTCTGAAAAGGAGGTAGTATAAATACAAACATACCGTGCCGTCTAGACAACATCACGTTGCACCGTCTTTCGTTAGCGCGCCGCCGAGGTCATCAGCAGCAAGTCCTCCTTTATTAAAGCACAAGGCTTCACGAGATCTCGAGGACAAGAATCGGGTTTGAGCTCCGGATGGTGCAAGCAAAAGACGGCGTAATAATGGAGGGCGAGAGTCATGAGGTACGCTTGAAATTGAAGTACACAATACCTACGCAGGGGTCGCCGTCCACCTTCTTTAATGCAATGCTTGGTGATCTTGTTTCCTCCCTTGAGTCTCTCGGAGAGACGCCTTTTTATTCAGCGTGTCACGCGTCTCTGTCCTTAGGTCATCATTGTTGGGGCGGGAGTTGCCGGAATGGCCGCAGCCCACACGCTTCGACAGACGTACAACATCCACGACGTGATAATCCTGGAAGCGCGAGGACGAACCGGGGGGCGCGTGCATACGAATAAAGAGGGTATTGACGAAGGTGCCTCCTGGGTCTATAGTCCCGAGAAGCATGGGTTGGTTCAGGCTGTGGGGAAAGGAATAGGAGACGCACGGCTGGTGCAGATCGCAGACCCGACAGACACCGTGAATTGCACGGTGGAGAACGCAAGAATGAGGGTATGGGATGCCGTCACAGGGGAAGAAGTCCCCAGGGAGGAGGTGCGGGCAGGGGAGGAGAAGTTCAACGAAATCCTCGGGCGGGTGGGGAAGGAGCTACAGGCGGGTGAAGGGGGGGAAGGGGGGGAAAGTCTGGAGGCAGCTTTGCTTCGAAATGCAGAAGGGCAGGTAAGAGGGGCGACGGAAAGGAAGCAGGTCTTGAAGTATTTGGCGTTTTGGAATGCGGTCTTCCACTGCCCTTCCCTTCCTTCCCCCCTAACCCCCCCTCCTCCCTTTCTTCCATCTCGTTTCCCACGACCCGGTCCTCCCTTTCGCAGGATGCGACTGCTCTGTTCCGCTGGCAGCGCGCACGGTTCGAGGGGTGGGTGGGGGGAAGTCTGGGTGCGGTCTCTAGCCGGGAGGCAGACTCGTTCTACGGGCACGAGGGCGGGCATGAGGGGCGGGACTGGTGCCTTCAGGGGGGATATGGGCCGATGTTAAGGCGTCTGGAGGCAGGGGCAGGGGACATCAGGCTCAATGTGGCGGTCAAGGAGGTGGTGCTGGAGGTAAGGAGGGAGGGAGGGAGGGAGGGTGGGTGGGGGGAAGACTCTCCAGGGTCATCGAAGGTCTGATTTCCGTCAACCTCCCATCCACAGGGAGCACCGCCCCCCTCCTCTTCCTCAGCCTCGCCCTGCTCTGTCCTCCTTCGCTGCGTTTCCACCAGCGACCCATGCACGTCCTCCCTCGTTTCCTCCTCCTCCTCTTCCTCTCCCTCCCTCCCTTCCCTTCGCGCACGTTTCGTGATCATTACTGTCCCCCTTTCCGTTTTGAGCGGGCCCAAGGCTTCCTTGACGTTTCAGCCGCCGCTGCCGGTAGAAAAGACGAAAGCGATGGGGAAAATCGGCGTCGGTGTTTTCAACAAGGTGGAAACGGCGAAAGGGAGAGAGGGGAGGAGGAAGGGAGGGAGGGTTGGAGGGAGGGAGGGAGGGAGAGGGGAACGAGAAAGAAATACAGTGGGTTTATAGAACAAGCGTTCTCGTTCCTGAGATTGAGATGAAAAACAGACAATATTTCTGCTCATCTGGCGGTAGAAATAGGGATGACAGGGGGCAGATGAGGGAAGCCATGAGTAACAACGCGACGTCGCTTAGCACCCTCGATATCTGTATGCTCATCACCCTCGACAGGTTTTCTTGGAATTCCCTCACCCACCCGTACCTCCGCCTGACGCCGACATCCTTGGTTTCCTTCCACCGGCATCATCTCCTTCCTCAACCCCATCCCTCTCCAGCACTTCATTGCCCCACCCGGCCCTGTACCTGGACCTCGGCCGGCTCTTCCCTCCTTCCTCCCCTCCTTCCCTTCCTCCTTCCTACCGCCTCCTCGCCCTCTTCGCCGGCGATGACGCCGAGCATTTGGAAGCATTTTCGGAGGACGCTGGGAAAGAAGCCGCTCTGCGGCCTTTGCGCGCCGTCTTTGGCGACGCGGAAAGGGGGGGAGGGAAGGTGGGACTGCCCCCACCGAGCCGCTCGTGGAGGACACGCTGGGGGGCCGATGAATGGGCCAAGGGCAGTTACAGCTACCTTAAGCCAGGAGGGAGGATGCAGGACAGGTGCGTTATCAAGAAGGCTGTAGAAGAAAGGTGGGGCTGGGAGACAAGAGGGTGTGCGAAGGGACTTGATTCCCTGAGCGCGCTGCTGTCATGTCCCTCCCGAGGCCGGGCCCAGAGATGTTGGGGCCGCAATTCTTGCCACTTTTTTGCCGCTCACATTCCGATGCTTCCCCTGTCACATTTTCACATGCGTGTTAGGCTCGAGTATGCTAAGCCTTTGTACGACTGCCTCTTCTTCGCCGGGGAGGCCACTAATGCCGAGCATCCGGCCTGTGTGGATGGGGCTTACGTAAGCGGAGTGCGGGCGGCGAGGGTGGTGAAACTAGCGACAGAGAAGGGATAAAGCTTGATGAAGGAAGATATATGTCGCGAAAACCCATGCCAGTATAATAAGGAAGGCACTCGAAGTAAGCCAAATGGAAGTATCAATTCTTAAATGGAGGGCCAGCCGCAAGTATTCGCAACTTGGGCGGCAATACGCCCTGAAAATAAAACTTAAACTGCAAAGTTAAGTATGATAGAAATTCTTGAATGGAAAGGGGGGAGCGGGATGCATTCCTAAAGTTGCGTGTTGTACAATCAATTTTCCTTGGCAAAGCGTTGTCAATGTGGACAAGGCTATTTCCCGCATCAAAATTCGTTGGATTGCGGTAGCTACGCTTGGCACTGTATCATGTCAATCTCTATGACACATTGATACGTTTTCCCAGAAATTTGTCGCGTTGTTTCCATCAAATGCTTCATAGAGCCATATGTTTGAAAATAAAACGTTCTCAATGGGCCGGGGGTGAGTGGATATCGCCCCAACGCTAGCTCGCTCATTTCCCATGTCCGATCAGTGTTACGTTCCATCCCTGCGCTCCTTAAACCACAAACGTTCACCGAATCGATTCTACGACAGGATGGGACAGGCGTGGCGGCGCCCAGAAGGGGAGCCACGCGTTGGCAAGGCAGAATTGTTCATAGAGCGGGCACGAAATCTCAATCCACAAGCGGTAGAGGTAAGTCAGAAAGTAGGAGGAAGCGGGAGAGCCGACGACGGCTCATTCACGATGCAAGCATTACAAGTAGAAAGAAGGATGATGCGCAGCTTCACTCGTTCAAATAGACTTACTGGTCCTTATGTGTCCTTTTCGGTATTTCCTTCCTCTCATTGCCTGTAGCGCGTTAAAGACTGGGTTAATTGTGACGCTTTCTTCATATTCAATCTGGGGCGTTCTGAAGCTCACCGTGCGGAAAGCAGCCGGAAAATTGTACGTGCGCTGTCTTTAAAATGTATCAGTTTGGAGACAAGTACGACCAATAGGAATATGGCGGGAAACTTAGGCAGGCACAAGCATCCTTTCGAAATAAGCACCCTGTGTATAATGCTAACTTGGAACCCTTGCCATCCCTCTTTCCCTCTTTGGCACGCGAGAAGGCCGTGGAGTACGGATTGATCCAGACAGCCCCAATTTGGCAGGAAAAGGTCGCTGAGTGGCAAGACGTGTTATATCCATCCCCGTATGTAAAGAGGACATGATGGAGGGGCTTTAGGCAGAAAGACTCCGGAAGCGTTATCCATCCAGGGCGAAACATCCTTCTGACTGTAGGCGAAAAGCCCAAAATCCATAAATCGTCCTTCCCCCCTTCTTCGCACCTCTTCCTTTCTATATCTTCCACGCAGCGTGCAAGCGACCATCACTTTGGCCTACGAAAAAGAAAATAAAAAGCAGGCCGTCAGTGGCTTCTACAATTTTCGGGGCCACGAGTGGACGCTTCAGCACGGTAAGGAGAAAGGGGGGGAGGAAAGAAGCGAGACGGGAGACAGTGGAGAAAATTTTTGTGCAAGGACGATAGAAGTATCGCCTGGAGTCGCGGCGAGTCTAGGGCAATAAGAGGCCACTGCCGCCCACGCTCCGCCTCCGTCACCCAGGGTGGTCTCCCTCGGTATTTCTTGCGGTTGCATTCCTTTTTAAAGTGTTGGTCAAAACATACTGTTCCCTGTCTTCCCTATTTCTTTAAATTCTCGTTTTGAAAAGAGGACGTAGCTTGTCTCCCTGGGCATCCGCTCGCGCTCGTCCTCAAATGAACCCCTATTTCTCCCTCAAATATGTAAAGGCGTTGCACCTGTCTTCCTCCCCGTCTATCATTGGCGTGGTCTCCGGTCGGTTCGCCCGTCTTCCTCCCAAGCGTCCTCCACCTCCACCTCCGCCAGTTCCTCTCCCACCAAGCTCGGTCATCGGGAATTTCGAGGAGAGGTGAAAGCTGCGATACGATGGTAGGCATGCCTCGGTCTTTTCCTTTCCTTGTTGCCCATTTTTCCCTCTTCATGCTGCATACAATGCCACCCACCCGGACACAGGAGTCAGACGGAACCTGAGTATCGGGGTTACGTCCTCTTCCTCTCTTACTGCGTCTCGCGCACCCAAGCCCTCCTTCAACCCCTCCAGCCCTTCCTCGATTCTGTCCTCGGCACCTTTCTGGACGTTTTTGTCCTCTCGGTGTTCGTGGAGGGCTGGTGGAAACGTATGCTCGTCCCCGCTTGGACTTTCTTGACGCAGAATCGCTCCGTGGTGGTTGCTGCAGCCTCGGTCTTTTTGCTCCCTTTCCTGTTATTCTGGGTGCCGGCGCTTGTTTTCTTCCCTATCACGCTCCTTATCTTCTGGGTGAGAAGGAGCGGGATGTCACAGGGAAATTAGACATGTATATATATATATATATACACGCACGGCAAACGCGCGTCGGGTTTTGAACCTGGTCTCAGCAAACCGACCTAGCCCTCGTTTCTCCTCTTTTTCCCATTTTCCCCTTTTTCTGGCATCTTCCTTCCTCGGTTCAGGTTTCCTTCTTCTCCCTCCTGTGCCTGACGCCCATCGGCTGTGCCCTCGTCTGGCTCCTCCTAGCCTCCAAACCGGTGCAGGACCGACTCGTCAGGCCCATCTTCCAGGCTTGCTTGGAAAGCCCTGCCTGCAGAAGATGGCTCACACTCCCCCGCTCCCCAAACAGCCTGTAAATATGCACATTTGGGAGTGGTGGTTGGAGGGAGGATGGGAAGCAGGGAGGAAATGCAGAAAGAAAAGGTCCTGGGTGTGGACAGGATTGAATGGGCGGCACGTGCTTTGTTTCGTTTGTTGCTTTGCTTCTCCGCCGAGCGATGTTACGGCGTGGCGATTATCGCGCACTTTTATGTCATTAGAAGCTTTCCTTTGTCCATGACGAGGAGGGAAGCAATCGCCGCCCGCAGGTGTGGGACCACCGTGATAGGCGTATGCATCGACTTTCTCGAGGCTTCCTTCTTGGATACGAAGCCACCGGCGGCGTACCTGTCCGCACCTTGTCTTGAGCTACTAATGAAGCTCATCGATTTTGTGAGCCCTTTCGTCCTTCTCGTCTCTCTCGACGTCCTCATCCTCCCAGCATACTCTCTGCTCTCCTTTCACGAGCCCGAACGGAGCGGCACTTCGAGACAAGCTCGGTCGAAACGTCATGATTTTTTCTTCTATCCACATTCTGGCGTATCATGCGTGCTCCTTCATCGGATCGGTCTCCCCTCTCTCGTTCCACGTCCTCCTCTCTTCCCCATCCGACGAAGGTCGACGCGTCGGAAGAAGGAGAGGGCCCACCCTCTCGCGAGCCCTGACTGCTTTCCGGTGCTGAGTTGCCCCGAGGGGGGGATACATGCCGCGGGTGATGACGATCCTGACGCTGACGACAACGCATTCGATGGGGAAGGGCTCTCGCACGTCGTTTCCTCGTCCACGCCGTCTGTGCAATCCCAGAAGACCTCCCCCTCCTCTACTACCTCCTCCGCTCCCTCCTCCTCCACCCGGTCCTCCCACCCTTCCTCCGCCGCCCGTTTCAAGGCATGCAAGTTTACAGTGACGTCTCTCTTCATCTTCCACTCCACCGCCATCGCTGGCACCAGCATTCTTGGCCTGAAAGTCGCTTCGTAGCACATCCGGGTAACCTGCTGCCCGCCCACTTCCTCTTCCAGCAGACGCCATTTCCCTTCATAAAGCTTCAGGAAGGCTGGGGTGTTTTCCACAAGGAAGGAGCTGATAGTGTAGTTCTCTTGATCCTCGTAAACGTCGAGAATGACGGTTGCTTGGAGCAAAGGTTGAACAAAAGAGGTGATGGAGGAGAAGAAGGAGGAGGACGAAGGCGGTAGTGCAGAGGTGGGCTTGGCTTTGACTTCGCAGAACGGGAACGTCTCAACAGCGGTTTGGGTGATGCGCACCGATGCCGTTGCGCCAGGAGGGAGCGGGATGCACTGGCTGTGAGAGCAATTGGGAAGGTAACAGGCGAGGCGATCGTAAGCGGTGAGGAGACGGAAAACGGATGCCCGAGGTCGGAGGACGAGCAGAGAGGCTGTGATTAAGCGGGTCGACGCTCTGTGAGGTGCAGGTGCACGTTGAATCTTGATGTCGCATAATGATGTGCCAGTTTCGCGCTTGTCATTGCTACTGGAGGTGACAGGAAAAGAGAGCGAAATGTTAAAAGACCGCGAACCGGAAGTTTTAACTATTGCCTTGCAATATTTCGTGCTCTTAAACGCAGTGAGTGCTTTGATGACATATATGATAACATTAATGTAAAAAGAAATTTGAAAGGTTTTTCCAATGCAGCCCCCAAATATCCTCAAGAGCTTTCCAGGCAAGTAGAATAACTTACCTTGGAAGAGAAGTATCTTCCATCATCCGTAGACGGTACCCTAAAATCTTGCCTCGTAGCGTATTAGAGATGACACACCCAGTATTTCTGTTTGATACCATTCGAATTATTATTAATACAACTGACGTACTGCACCCCGGCAAACAGTCTTCTCCATCAAGCTTTTGCACGTGCCTGCAGCGTCAGGGCATGGGCAAGTCGTCTGCTGTCGCTCGCTCGCTCGGCCCATATCCTTTTGTTCTTTTTCCCCGCGACGATGGAAGGCACATAAAAAAGTACGGCCCGTGTCACGTCCGGCATCACATCCCAATTTGACGGCGCTCAAAGTGCACAAGGGGCCTCGATTGTGTGCGGAACGAGGATTAGTACCATTCCATTTCACGACTTGCGCATGGGCTTTTGTTCGTTACCCTTGCATCACAGTGATGTTCACCTGATTCTTGACAGACAGCTTGAAGCTTTCAGAACACCTCGTGATTGCTCCTCACCTGTCCTCACCAACAATAGTTCACAAGGTATTTAATAATTGCGATGATCAATGCTTTCATCTTCCGACTGCGTGGTCGCTTGTCGCTCGTCCTGACAACTACAACGTCTCGTATAGAGCGGCGGCGCCTATGCGTTCCTGTACGAGGTTACCCCCGCACGCTCACGACTCTGGGGAGTCCAGACGACCGAAAAAGATATCCACCTTCTACTTCTAGTATTCCTCCTACACCTGGGCGCCCTACCGGTGGTGATCCACTAGAAGACCTGAAGAAAGTCCACGGCTCCTACATATCTTCACCTTCAACTATCTCTCATCGAGAAGAGGTCATGCGGGCCGAAGCCTCTTCTTTCCTCCACGTTTTGGAAGAGCACGACCCCTCGGCGCCTTGTCCCATGTGTATAAATGGAGACGCGGGCACGTGCTCCAGCCTTGAGACGCGTGATGGGGCGGTGGACGAGGCGTACGAGCAGGCTGAAGGTCCTGAGGGCTCCGAGATAGACCGGGAGGAGCGGAAGAGCATTGTCCAGGCCCGGGCTCGCGACATGGACGACGAGAGAACTCCTTGTGTCATTCAAGAGCAGCACCGATTGCAAGAGCAACTCGAGGACGAATCGCACAGCGTCAAGGAAGACGAATCGACGTGTTTGGTTGAATCTAAGGAGGTGCGCACTTCTCAAGCAGGGGGCCACTTCCGACGTGCGGGGCAGCTGCGTGTGACGCGAGAACCCGGCCCTAGCGATGATACAGAGATGCTGAAAACGGCTGGGTATGGGTCGCAGGGGGCGCGTGAGAGTGGGAAAGGTTACGGAGACGTCTATTGGGAGGGAGGAACTCCCATGTTTTTGACGGAAGACAAAGCCAGAAACATGTTTGAACACGGAGTGGCGGGGCCGACAGATGCGGCAAAAATCAGGGAGGGTGAGAGTGGTAAGCTAGCCGAGCTCACATGCGATGAGACGCGGGGCTCTCTTGATCAGAAAGAAGTGCACAGCAAAATCCTGCGCGCATTGAAAGAGGAGGGAGAGATGGATTCCTTACGACGTACCAATCACCCCGGAGGACAGCTTGCAAACGAGCGTTTCACGCGGTCCAAATCGAATAGAGCAAGCGACAAGGACACGGAGAAGCAGACCATGAATAAGGGTGGCATAGCAAAAGGCAGAACGGATGAAGAACCCAGATCGTCGTGAATGTGGAGGAAAAAGTACACGACACGGTGAAGCTGTGAGGTACTCGGGCGAGGCAGGAATGATCGATTTAAAGATAATGATATGATGAGACTCATGAATATGATAATGTCCAGCTGCGAAAGAATGCAATGTCGGCGTTTAGAGAGGCGACCAAAAATTGGTTGACTATTATAAAATCGATACATCCTGCGCATGTTCTTTTTACTCTATGTGTTGAAAGAAACAATCTGAGACGAATCGCTAAGAATCATCTAGAGCACGAATGAAGTATCTGCGACCCTGCACGATGCAATCCACGAAAGCTACAGCGCATAAATTGGACGAGCACCTAAAGTTCTCGGGCCCAGCGCACTTTCCAGAAACGTAAAAGCAACGCAATGTAGCAGGCAGGTAATAATTATAATCTATGTGAGTCCAATTTACCCCTCTTCTGGCAAAATTTCTCACCACTGTACACCTCTCCCTTCCGCGCTTCTCGCCTTACATTGTACATACAAATATGCCGGCCGATAGGGTTGCCTCCATCATCTAGAACCAGCCACATCCCCCCCTCCTGCCTACAACAAGAACGCCTCGGTCTTGGGGCTTTGTCGCAGTATCCGTCTTTCCACCACGCACACAATCTTCTTGCTCAGCTCTGGGATGTGCGCCTTGCAGAGGGCCTCCATGTGCTTCGTCCGCAGGGACGGGGTAGTGAAAAGGGCGAGGGGAAAGGCCTGGTCGAGCAGATCCAGGTGCACGTCTACATTCTTGACGCCAATCGTGCGGAGCGTCAGCGCTAGAAAGGGGCAGGGGATGAAAACGAGACAGGGTGCAGTAGAGTGATGAGGTCATGACAGAGCACAAGTGCGAGGGGAGCACGTCGGCTCACCTTCCAGATCGCCTGTGATGTTCTCATCCATCTCCTTGATGTAGGAGAAGGAAGACACGATGTCTGGAGCGCAAAGAACGCAGAGGAAAAGCGAGTAGGGGGGAAAGAATGAGGAAAAGGGGAGGGTAAAGAGGACCCTCCAAGACGTTAGGACTCCGTGGTCAGTCATCGATCTCCTCGTCTGCTGCGCTACGAGCCACGAGTCACCCGCTCAGATCAATACATTGACTAGTCGGCCAAGGACCGTCGCCTCCAAGCAGTGACCGAAGGCATGGCACACAACTCCCCCCCAGACTCTTTCCTCTCGTTGTCGTCCCCCCCTCTCTCTCACCCCAGGGGTGCAGATGGTTGATGAAGGCGCATTCGATCACCTCCTCGTGCAGAACCTCGTGCAGGTCTCGGGCTGAGGCTGAGAGCGTCAAGCCCAGCACCAGACCGCCTGTGGAGGGCAAGGAGGGGGCCGAAGGGTCCTAGCATGATGAGCAATGCCGCGAGACGATGCACGAATTTGCTTGCGACAGCCGCGTGACGGCGGAAGGCGTGCCCGCCGGACATATCCAGCCATCTTTCCCGGCATCCTCGCTGCTCGTCATCACCTTCCTTGCCAGGTATCTCCCTTCCTTGCCACCCGCAGGCTCCTCGCCACTCTTTCCCCCCTCGCTCTCCCATCTTTCCTCCTCCCTCCTCCCCTACCTGGGATGTACATCTCGTCGCGCTTGAACTTCCGGGTATTGAAATGGCGCTCGTGGGTAAGACGGCCCAAGGAGGAAAGCTGCATGCTCTACAGAGGGAGAAAGGGGAGGGAGGGCGCGGTGGAAAGACAGGAGTGAGCAGGAGGCAGGAGCCCGTGAGGCGTGAGCAGTCGAAGCAAGCAACCCCACAAACAATGCCGCCACTGGGCGCCCAATGCTTTCGACAACGTCTCGTAAACGGGCGACATCCCTCTCGTAAACGGACGACACGGTCGCCGCGTGCCTGCACACGACAAGACAAGAATACCTCCCCTGTGCCCGTGCCGGTCTTCTCCTTTCCCTCCTCCCCTCCCTCCTTCCCTCCCTCCTTCCCTCCTTCCCATCCCCCTCGCACCTGCGCCGGGGAGAGGGGCCGTGCGAGAGAGTGGAGGAGGAGCTGACCTGGGCGGAGGGACTGCAAGGACTGGGAGCCGAGGGCGTGCAAACTGTGAAAAGGGGGGAGGGTGGGGGAGAGAGGGAATGCTCGTGTCAGGAGGGGGAATGACGGCCAAGAGGGAAGGGATCACGGATGCTCACGCCCAGCTGCACGCCCTACGCTTTCCGAAGCCCACCCTCCCCTCTCCCTCCCTCCCTCCCTCCCGCCGTCCCTCCCTCTACCTGTCTGCCCGTGAGACCAAGTGCTCTTCCAGGAGCCGAGGTGGGACGGCCACAGGAAAGGTGACGTTGGAGGCAGGGAGGACGACGGGGAAGATCATGCTCTTCTCCGCGGTGAAGATGACCTGGCCCCGCTGATTCTTGAGCTCGCAGTGGAAAGAGAATATACTGGTGTGCGGGAGGGGAGAAAGGCCGAGGGTAGCGGTGTTCAGGCGCGGGGAGCCATGCGTCTTGAGACGTGCTCGCCGCACGCTTCCCCCCCCCGCCCCGATATTACCTGTACTTGTTGCTGCTGGCGACGCGGACACTGCGGATGACGAAACGCTTGGTGATGGTGTCGCCTGGGGCAGCGGGGAGGGAGAGGGGGGTCACGGAGGGCGAAGAGGGATGGAACAAGCGCGTGAGAGCAAAGAGGCGCGAGAGGCTAAGACGGAGGGAAGGAGGGGAAGCAGGGGCGTGATAGGGAAGCAAGGCACAGGACGAGGACGAAGGGAGGGAGGGGAGGCCGGGGCCAGTCAGCCTCACCTGCAAAGGCCGGCCAGTGGTAGATGGCGTTCTGGAAGCCCACCTGGGAGGAATGGAGGACGAAGCAGAATCTATAGGCGCATTGCTCTCCTTTCATATTCTCATTTCACTCGCTTTATCCCTCCCTCTCTCCCGCCCGCCCGCCCTCCCGCCCTCCCGCCCTCCCGCCCTCCTTCTTCTACCTGGACTGTGGCGCTGTCCGCGTGCGACATGCTCCCAGTCAAGAAGAGCATGAGGGAGAAGGGTAAGACTTGATCCTGAAAGCCTAGCTAAGGGGTCCGAGGAAAGAACAAGAAAGGATGAGGGGTCTGGGCTGTAAGGTGACGCCATCCGAGAACCTCAGGGTCATATCCCGTCATTACACAGAGCCTTCGTCCGAGCACCCACCTTGCGAGCAAAGGGCGTGGAGGTGTTGAGCCGATCATGGGAGTAGAACACGCTTTGCCAGAAATCCCGAAAGGAGGGGTTGATCGTGAGCTCGTAGGGCACGTCGATGGCCTCCCCCTGGTTTATGGCGGTGGAGCCCAGGTTAGGATGAAGTTAACGATTACAGAGGACACGACGTCTTCTCGTCCCCACAAGCCCCTTTTTCTCCGTCTCTTTTTCGAGTTTACTCTTACAGGGCGCACGTCGTGGAGATCGATCGCGTGGTCGGTGACCTCTCCCACCACCCACCCTCCCGAAGACTCCTCCCCCTGGGAGGGAGGGGTATGGGAGGGTGGGATGGCACCGTCCACTTTAAAAAACGCGGCATTGAGTGGAGGCGATACATTCTTTTCTTTACGCTTTCTGTGAGGAACGTGCGTGCTCGTGCTGGTGTCGGTGCCTGTCGCTTTGGCGCTGCAATTCCTGGAGGGGCTGAGTTTCCTGTTCTGCTCCAGCCATCTTTTCCCCACATCCGTCTTTCGCAGCCGACGAAAGGACCACCACGGCGATTTGAGGGTGCTCAACCTAAATCCCGCTCGTCGGACCGCCAACATGCCGCTGTGATCTCCTGGTGGGTGAGAAACAGAAATGAAACGAAGACTTCGTCCTCTTATTGCTGTTGAAGCGGTCGTCTTCTCGCTGACTTTCGCTTTCTCGCCCAGACAGCCGAGACATATCCCATGCCCGCCTCACATCATACCGCGCTTTCACGCCGAACCCATCACACAGATGGAGCATTTTTAGGAAAGAAGTAGCGTCCGTAGCTTTGGACGGGACAATATCGCTCTCATTCATGAAACGCAATGGCGGCAGGCCCTACCGACGGTGAGATGAGGGAGGAGGTCACCACGGTGGAGGACGAGGAAGCTGAGTTTCTGGCCTACCTCGCTGCTGCTACCTCCAAGACCAGCAGTATAGACGTATCTGTATTCTTGCTGCCCGCTAGATCCGATTTCATGGCATTTCAAGGCTACATCTCCCTCGGAGTACGTGCAGAAACTCTCGCCAGGGGTAGGGGCAGAAAGGCAGGAGGTGTCAGGTTTACTGAGGCAGAATTTCGGTGTGCCTAGCAACTAAGTGTTTCTGTATTTTACATATGTGCTCCTCGTCCTTGTCCTTAGATGTACCAATTGCCATTGTATTTTTCATGCGAAACGCCTGGAGGGCGCGTGCGGATGTCCTCCATTCGAGGGGACTGTCGATTGCGCGCCTTGTGGAAGCGAGGGGAATGGCTAAATACCGGGCGGTAAGAGAAAAGAAAGAGGATGGGAGGGCGGTGACGCGACAAGTCAATTGATTTCCTCACACGAGCACGTACTTTGCATTGCTGGACAGCCTGGAGCGTAGTCTGGACGTCGGGTCATTCGCCACCGAGTTGGAGGACATGCTCTCTTCGCCCCTCCCTCCCTCCCTCCCTCCTTCTGCATTCAAGGAGGGCAAGACACTGAGGAGAACAGGCGTCACCGCGCCGCCCGCTGTCTATCGACAGGTAGTATCATAAGTCGAAGATACTCACGCTCGCCTCCTGCATCCATGTGACTCTGACCCGCATTGAGCACAGGAGACCCAGAGCCTTTCATGCGTGATTTGTCTGCCATTGCCCCCGCTACTCCCTTCCAACCATGCCTGTCTATCCAATACCACCCTCACACGGTTCCCTTCCTTCTCCTTTCCAGCTTCTCACGGAACTGCAGGCGTTGGGGTGGGCGAATGCCCGCGATCTATCCCCCCGCCCCCCACAGGGAGGGGCGGAGGACGGGCTACAGGGAGGGGCGGAGGACGAGTTGCTCACCCTGACGCTCGCCGTCCAAGACTCGGCAGGCCGGGAGCACGAGGTGCTGGTGGAGCTTCCTTCCCACCCCTCTCCCTCCGTCTGGCCGCGGTGCCAGGCCCGACTGCCACCGGTGGAGGAGGAGGCGGGGGGAGGGGCGGGGTGGCTGGAGGTAGGGAGGGCGGTGGGGAGGGAGGGAGCATCGAGACAGAGCGTAGTGGAAGGGATAATCAGGAAGGAGGAGAGAGAGGAGGGCGTGACCGACACGGCGGGACATGGAGCTGAGACACTCGAGCGCCAACATCCTCCCCCCACCCCTCTCGGGGCTCCTCCAGTTCGACCGGCGCCATCTCCTCCCCCCCTCCACTCCACACTCTCCGCCTTGCTCCCACTTCCACCTTCAGCTGGTCAAGGAGCAGTTTCAAGATCGGATCGCGGCTTTCCAAGACTTTTGGGACGTGAGGACACGGGGGGGGAGGGAGGGAGGGAGGGAGAGAGGGAGGGAGGGAGAGAGGGAGAAAAGGAGGCAGGGACGGGGGAGTAGCGGGGCGGGATAAGTGGAGGGACCGTTGAAAGTCCGCCACGTCAAGTACTTGAAGGGATCAGTCGTCAGACTGGCACGTCATATGATCGCTCTCCTGCCTCCCTCCCTCCCTCCCTCCCTCAGGTGATGGACGACCTGGACAGGCATGCCTGGGTCATGGGCGGGGCCTCGGAGCGCTTCCGACGTGAGAGCCGAGAGCGACGGGTGGTTTTGCACGCCCACGCATCCTGTGTCATCAACATCGATCCTCTCGCCCCTTACAAGGTAGGGCACTGCGCCTTTCCTTTCCTCCTCCCTTCCCTCCTTCCTCCCCTTCCCCCTCCCACTCGTCCTCCTCCTGCCCCCTCTACCCCTCTCTCCATCCCCCTCCCTCCCTCCCTCCCTCCATCCATCCTCCCCTCCCCTCAGCCCTCTCACGTGGAATTTGTCGGCCCGGAGGCCGTCATCGGCCCATGGACTCGACGCCTGTACGCTGGCATCGGGGACTGGTGAGCCTCACTCGCTTCCCCTCCTCCCTTGCTTGGCTCCTGCTTTTCTGTCTCGCCGCCTCTCTCTCTCTGCGAGTAAGGTGACGCTTTTCCATGTCTCATCCTCGCTTTTTCTCCCCCTCCTTGGGCCCCGCCCTGTCGCGCAGGGATACGGCGAGAATGCCTCGACAGAACTTGGAAGCCATTCTCGGATTCCCCTTCCCTGCCCCTCCCACCCCCTTGGATGGAGAAGGGAACGGAGGAGGAAAGGGAGAGGGGTGGGAGGCGGCCTATGTCGAGGAGTGCTGCATTTGCTATGCCTATCGACTGGGAGATGGGTCCTCCAAGGAGAGGGGAGGTACGACGTGGGAGGGGAGGGGTGCGAAGGAAAGAGAAAGCAAGGGAAGGACGTCGAGGGCAGGGTGGCACCCTCAAGTCTTCCTCGCCCTCTCCTTCTCCCCCGTCCCCATTTTTTCTCTTAGATATCCCCACCGTTACCTGCGAGAACGAGCGCTGCCGCCGGCTCTACCACTCTGTCTGCCTTCGCCAGTGGCTTCAGACGCTCCCCGACGTGAAGATGATTCGTAAGCACCAAGGAGAGAACGATCCACTAGGCGCTTTAAACCTTTTCTTAACTCTCACCCAATCAACCTCCCCCTTCCCCCCACCCTGTCCTCCCTCCATTCCTCCCAGGCGGGGGCTTGACCAACCGGACTACGTTGCTGGGCTCCTGCCCTTTCTGCATTGAGCCCATCTCCCTCGAGGTGGACGCCGTCAGTTTCGTCTGAAGGCGGTCAGGAGGGCGGCTGCCGCCTGGCCTTGATTGGGAACGTATCCCTGCGCGGGGGGGTTGTCGCACTCTCCCAGTGCTCGGATTGAGCGATGCCTGCCAGCACCGGCTCGGTTCAGGGACGCAAGACGAGGCGGAGGGAATGGGCGCGGGCCCGGTGCCCAGATGACGCAAGCATCAAGACAAACGTGGGAGAGAAGAAATTAACAACAACAAAATGACGGAGATATTGCCAGCGAGTTTAGACTTTGCAGATTTTGAAGTCGACACTTAATTTACCGCTCGCCTTCTTATTTCTCTTGGTGCGACACCCCTACTCCTTGCTTCCTCACCATCCCCCGCGTTGTCGAAAGATTCTCCTAAGTCCCCCCCCTCCACCCCTCCCTCGTCAAAACGCAAAGCCATTGGCGCCTGTTCCTCCTTGCTGCGGCTGTGGCGGCCAGACCGGCTGCTGCTGTTGTGATGACGGCGCGGTCCAGGACGGCGGCTGCTGGGGGAAGCTCGGCGGGAAGGAAGGGAGGGCATGACCCGGGCCCGTCGGAGGGAGGGACGCAGGCCGCGAAGGAGGGAGCATGGAGCCGGGCACCCCCGAGGGGGTGCCTCCAAACCCACCTTGACCGTGCTGAGGCTGGGAGTGCTGTATCGCAGTCACAGGGGTACTCATGGGTTCCAGGCTCCATCGTCCTGGCTGCGGGTGAGGTTGGGGGTTGGGGGTAGGGGCGCCGGCAGACCCTATGTGCCCGAACGGGTTCGACGGGCGCTCCTGCTGGTAAAGTTGCTGCTGATGCTGCTGATACTGTTGTTGCGATTGCTGTTGAAAATGTTGTGGCCTCTGCTGTTGATATTGTGGTTGCATGAGCTGCTGCTGCTGCTGCTGCTGCTGCTGCTGCTGCTGCTGCTGCTGCTGCTGCTGCTGCTGCTGCTGCTGCTGCTGCTGCTGCTGCTGCTGCTGGTAGTGGTGAGGATGGTGGTGCTGCTGGTAGTGGTGAGGATGGTGCTGAGGATGGGAGGGGACGGTACCGTAGGCTGAAGGTTGTTGCGCGAGGGTCGGGTTCACAGGCTGGGCGAGGGGCTGCCCGTAGGGGCCTACAGAAGGAGGGAGGGAGGGAAGGGGAGGGAAGGAGAGAACATAAGGTTACACCAAACCAAGCCAAAGCTCAAAGCTGGCGTCGGGAGGGGGCCGTGCAGTCCCCTCTCGGGATCCCGCGTCGAGCTCTCCCGCCCTACCCGGCTTGTGCTGCGGCTGAGAGGCCGCCGGCGACATGAACATGGAGAGAAGCTGGTCGGTAGTGAGCTTGGGCTTCCCACTGCTGGTCATCTCCACCGTAGGAGGGGGCGGAGGAGGGGCGGGAACCGGCGGCCCCGGGACAACGGGGAATGGTGCCGGCGGAGGAAGGGAGGCAGGGACCGAGGAAGGGGGCGGCATGGGTGCAGGGTCTGTGAAGTCGAGGAGGTCGACTACAGGCGCAGGGGCTGGGGCAGGTTTGGGAAGCGAGGAGGAGGAGGAGGGCGGGGCGGAGGCAGGGAGGGAGGAAGGGGAGGGGGAAGGACGGGCACGCGGCTTGCGTTCCCGGGTGGGGAGCGCGGAAGTGGGAGATGGACCGTTGCTGGTGGGAGAGGCGCTGAAGGGAGAGGGAAAGGAGGGCGAGGGGAAGAAGAAAGATAAGACTAGGTCGATCCATCGCGAGGACCTCTACCCATTCCACCTGCCTCCCTCTCCCTGCGGCCTAACATACGCACCGGGAAGGGGCAGTCTCTCGCCCTGGCATGGACCCATCCTGAGGCAGGAAGCGCTTGTACTCGTACTTATCCTGAAGGCCATGCAAGGTGGGTCCCAAAAGAACGAAGGAGGAGAGAGAGGGAGAGGGAGGGGAGCGTGATCAGGTGCCAACACAGCTCGGTAGCAAGAAAAGCCGGTACCCGGAAGTACCCCCACGCTTCCTCATGGAAGCCGCATTCCTCCGCATCCCGCTTCCCTCTACCTTGATCCATTTGGTCATCTGATGCACGTTCGACCAGTCCGAGGGCCGGGCGTATCCCGGGGGCACCTGGGCCTCAAAATAGGCACGGGCGCGACCATTGCCCCACTTTTCCATTTGCTGTATGTATAAAAACATATGGGGATGTGGACCTGACAGGCCTGCCCAAGCTCTTCGTGGAGGCTGGCTTGACACGTGCGGACACCTCCGGCCCCTCTCGCTTCCCTTACCTCGACGTGCTCGGTCTTCCATTCATCCAGATTAACGGAGCGAACGAAAGAGATATGCACGCCCAGATTCCGGTGAATGCCACTGCATTTAATACAAATGAAGGTACCGAGGGTGGCGGAGGCCCAGCGCGGGCCTGTGTTTGTGGAAAAAAGTAAGGAGAAGGAAATAAGCATGGGGTGGGCGACAACTTTGGAGCGAAAACAAGAAATACAGCTTGTCAGGGCGCTGGACGAGCTCCATCGCACACCGTAAGCAAAAGACATTTTTTGTGAAAGCTTCGCATAACAGGCTTATCAAAGAGGCCATTTTCCGCAGGAAACGCACTTGAAATAAGGGCCTAGACAGGAGCAAAAGAGATACGTGAACATACCTCGTTCAGGACAATCCGCACAGATTTGGTTCTCAGGCCGCTTTAGGAGATCCTCAAGCCTCTTTTTATTCTCTGCCTGTACAGGCGTAGTCCCCGAAGGCCCAGAACGACGGTAGGCCATGGAAATAAATAGAGGTGGGCTAGAGCGTGCGGTGCTCTGGCTTCCTGCGATTGGGGCGGCGGGTGAGAGAGGGGAAGGGCATGATATTAGCAGGGCCAAAACTAAACAAGAGATGACAACATTAATTCTTAGCATTCCGATAATATCTGCTTATTCAAATTGGAAGGACAGTGGCCCTAATGTTTGTGTATGGGGGCAGGAAGGAGTGTACGAGGGGAAGTCCGGTGGGCAAGGAACACACGGCAGCGGCAGCGAGGCAAAGCGCCAGCGATGTCCGATAAGCGGGGACAGACCGCCATACACCCGCACAAATCCACTGCTCATTCCATTCGACTAGGTGACTCGCCCTGAAAACGTAGACGTGGACCGCAACGTTCGTAAAGACGCGGTGAGCGACCGATTTTTGCCCGCCCGGGGTCTACTCTTGCTTGGCGCCAGAAGCCAGCAAGCGAGAGCAGACGCACACATACACTTTACAAGGGTTCGATAGAGTCCTCATGTACAAAAATGTCATCCCTCCGGGCGGGAATGCGAGCACCAGCGGAAGCGTGAGACAAGGCACGATAACAAACAAGATAAAAGCCATCGTGTATGACCTTGATGGTACATTGCTAGACACCGAAAGCTTGTCTACTGAGGCCATTCAAGCCGTCGTCGGGGCGTACGGCAAGACTTTCACTTGGTACGTGTTTCCACATGGAAAAAAAGGGAAATTTTATGAACAAATTCAGAGAAATAATATTAGGTTCGTCTGTTTTATTGCAGGGAGACCAAAAAGAAGATTCTTGGCATGCGCGGTGAGGAATGGGGCCGCGTAGTCGTCGATGGTACGTGTCTAGAATGAAATTTTCATCTCCCTCCTCTGTTCTAAGATTCTTTACCATTTCTCTATCAGATCTAGGTCTTAGTGATCAAATAGAGCCCATGATGCTCGTAAAGCAATGGGAAAGGGAACTTGAGGTTGTAACCCCGACAGTACAGGTACCTGACATCTCCCAACTATGAATTAACACCACCGCACATGAAGTTATTGGTCTCCTCTCGTCCTTCTGTGTCATCGTTTTTCTCAACATTTTATCATTATCGATATGTGTCGCCCAAAAAAACAATTTTTCCATCGGTGGAAAGAATTTTCTGTTTTCGTCTCGTGGCAAAGGTGTTACGCTCGACCGCGGATGCCGAGCAAATAGTCTTTTCTACATTGCTTCGACCCAGACTTTCTTCTACAATAGATAGCTGCAACTATTCTCGCATGACATATTCGATACTATTCTATTCCAGTTGTTGCCAGGCGCGAGAGAGATAATTCAGTTCTTCGACTCCAAAGGTCTTCCTCAAGCGATAGCCACGTCCTCCTCCGCCTTACTAGTAGCGCACAAGCGCAGACATCACGAAGCTCACGTTTTTGGAAGAATGCGAACGATAGTGACGGGAGACGATCCCAAGGTGAGGCGATAAATCGAGAGGAAAAGACCGGGAGGGGCCTCCGAATTTGTTCCACACATATCCATCGTCGGCGTGTCCTCTCTCGTTTCCGCCATACTTGCTTCCCTTTATATCCCTTCGCTTCCTTAGATTGTCCGCGGTAAGCCTGCCCCAGACATCTACCAGGAGGCGGCTCGACGGTTGGGAGTGGCCCCGGAGGAGTGCTTGGTCTTCGAGGATGCGCTGAGTGGAGTGAGTGGACGGGATGGGGGACAGCGTGCGGGTGGACGAGGACAGGGACAATCTTTTGTTCTTGAGAGCACTTTCTCCCGCCTACCTATTTACTATTTGTTGTCCTCTTCCTATTTCTTGCTCTCTTTAAGCTCCACGTCTATAATTAGCCAACTTTTCCTTGCAATGTATTTTCTTCATTTCATAAGGTGTTGTCGGGAAAGGCTGCCGGTATGTTTGTGGTAGCAATTCCAGATCCGCGCCTTGACGTGGCCTGCTTCCAGGCGCATGCACATCAGGTTTGTCAGGTCGGACCGTGTCCGCTTTATGGCCACAAGAAACGACGATGATTGCCGCAACGGTGGCCTGCAAAGACCTTAAAGTATCTGAAGCAGGTTGTAGGATCATTATGCATTCATATTCATGTTCTCGATATTCTCCTTCACTTGGATTTGCAGGTCTTGAAAAGTTTAGATTCTTTTGATCCCCGAAGCTGGGGATGGGTGGAGGACAACATCACGTTCTCCACGATTCAATAGTAGCGTGAAACATACTGTCATGTGGCACTGTGATTTCTCTGGAAATTTTTAAATCATGCCAAGCAAAGACAAACAGGAGGGAAGAATAATCGAGTTGGTTTTTTGTCTCTTCTCATCACGGATACAAAGCTGAAACTCGGGAGGAGGGCAAGCAACTGTCTACCAAAGTACAATTAGGAATATTCTGCTTGCGAGTAACTTTCATTTGGCTGATTCTTTTTGCAAAACCTTTCGATTATATTAAGCATTGGCTTGGCTTTTCTGAATAATCTTTGTTAACTTGTCCTTTAAGGCTCTGTTACACGACTCTCGGTCTGCTTTCCCCTCAAGATATAACATTTTACATTTGGGCATATTTAACTTTCTGTGAAAGAAATCGACATTGACGACGCCTAGAATGCCATCGGGTAAACTCATTATTCTCCCTCGGTGAGATTTTTTTCCCTTTTTAGTGCTAAAATGGGCAGTTGCTGTAAACTCAAGGTTATGAATGAAGATTTTTTCTTGAAATGATACACGACAACAGGAGAACGTCAAGAAAAGGGAGAAAATAGTAGAAACCGGTATTCTCGGCGGTTGGAGCGGATTCCCGTTCAAGCGTATTTTCATGCAAAACAAATAATGCGAAATTACGCTCGACCTCTACCCACTCCTACAGAATAATCTCCCCCCAAACAATATTTTAAAATGTACCCATCAAGAATACACCTTGCTCCGGCACTGACGACGTATAGCACTTTTTTCCCCTCTGGGTTTCCCTCGTGGGGAGTCCGTTGCCGGGATCTCATCCTCCGCCTGCTGTCGCGAGATCAGATCCTGGCCTGAATGTTGGTCATTCGTTCGTGTTTGCCCGCGCGCGCCGTCGCTACGGAATCCATACCACGCAATTCTGCTGGGTTGCGGGCCACACATGGTATGATGGGCTGTCTTGGTGTGGCGCGGCGGTCCGTAATGCTGGGTACTGGCATTTCCGCGAGACGTGATGTCGAGGAGCGGGATGGGCGACGCAGGCGATGCTAGCAGGAATTGCAAAGATCAACGATGCAAGCAGGAACTTTCAACAAGTGGAGAACATATGGGTGTCCACACCATTTCCCTCCGAACACGTGACACTATTTTTCTAGTTTTTCTTAGGAGCGGGAAATAATTGCGCTTGGGATTTCATCCTCATCGTCTTCGCATCTTTAGCTGGCAAGCTTCGACGTTGTCGACGAGGATCGAGAAGAAGGTTGACATGCAGGCGGTATATATATGAACCGATTTTCACACAAACATTTACTTCTCATGCCTTCGCAGGACTAGCATGCCCACGCTGTAGTGATACCTAACAGACAACATGCTAGACCGGTCTAAGTCGCCACTTTATCCGCAGCGTTGCCTGACGTGGTGTGTAGGGTTCGCTGCGGCGGCCGTGCTAGGAGCTCAGGCATTCGTCCCCCCTTCCCCGTCAACACCATCCCAATTACCGTTGGGAAACTCCTGTCAGAAATTCAATTCTCCACTTCTGGCCTACCGCGATGCATTCAGTCATGGAGATCAACGCTCCTCCGGCGGCAACACCCGCAGTAGCGGAAGAAGCGAGCACGGCGATCGGCATTACGAGAGGGAATCCATCAGTAAAGAGCTGGGCGAAAGCGGTGAAAGCACCCGCAGGAGCTCGAGCGCAAATCTACCCTTCCTGAGCAAGAATCCTGAGGACCTTGGTTCCACTGCATTACGAGAAAGTCCGTCGCTATTCAAGCTACGGAAGCACGGAGGCGGACCTGAGTCCTCTTTCCCATCCTCCCGCTCCTTCTCCTCCTCAACGGCGCCCTTGCCGCCCCTGGAATCACTTGCTGGTGGTGTTCCTGGCGGATATTCCACAGCAAGCAGTAGAGACCCGCCCCGGTAAGTATAGGGAGTGTCGAGGCGCCACGATGCAACATTCATCCTCACATTCCCTCCCGCGTCCTCCCCCCTAGTCCTTCTCCTCCCTCCAACGGACGACGGGATTCATGCTCCCTCTCTCCGGCCTCGTTGGCCGCTGCCATCCACCAGATCGTCAGGGTGCGTTTCTCTTGAAAACATTCCCCTCCCTACCCTCGTTTCACCTCGCGTCGCACCTAGGCTCCATTTCCTCCTGTGTACGTCGCATCTCAGCCCACCGTTTCTCCCCGACTGTCACTAGGAGTTAACGACCCCACCCAAGGGTCCTGGGGCGGCATCACCCGAGGCAGCAGCAAAAAGGCTCAAGCAGAAAAAGGTGAGCCAAAGAGAAAGGGACGTCAGGGTGAGGGGACTCACGACACGTTCAGGAAGAGGACGGGGAGAGGGAGAATACCGTGCCGTCTCGAAAAGGGTCAGGATTCCAACGGAATGACGGATGAGAGAGTAGCTGTCTCCGCTCCATTCTCTTTATCTACGGCTCGTTTCCCTCCTGCTCATCAAATTATTCTTGTCCACGCGCTCAGCTCATGGAGAAGGAGCTCGGAGCCCTCTTGGCAGTCGCCGAGAGAAACGCGGGCTACCTCTCCCCTGAGGCCGTCACCACCATCATCAACGCGCTCTCCAAACTCCCTCCCCGGTGCGTTTCCCGGACATGAAGAGATAAGGCCATGCCCGATGTGACTTTGATCGAGACCCCGTCGTCGTAGCGGTGGTGGATGTCGAAGTGGTGACGTACGATGTGCGACATGACAACTGCTTATCTCGAACCACATTGTAACGTCCCGGACGTAACTCTCCACCCATCAAATTCTTCTCTTCTCGTCTCCCTATGGTCCCCCTGCCCCTTTGAAACCGATATCTGCAGCGGCCTGCGTAGTGTCGTCCCTCTCTCCGCCTCGTTCCGTCCTCTGCGCGAGAAGCAGGAGAAAGAGGAGAGCGGGGGAAGAAAGAAGAACCACGTTGCCGAGGTGTTCGCCGTGGCGAAGGGGGAGGTGAGCAAGGAGGCACATGGATAGTGAGGGCAAAGGAGAGGGAGGAGGTGACGTCCTGTCAGACACGGAAACGGTGACGACGACGCGTAGGAGAGGGGAGGATCTTTTCATTGCCTGTGAAAGAAAGGGAAGACAAGGCGGGAGAAGCTGGAGGAGGACGGCGAGTGTAGAGGATGGCGGCAATGACATGCCGGGAGGATCGTGTTCGTTTCTCATGGGCGCCTTCGCCTCCTCGGTCCACAGGCCTGGCCTTCCCCCACCGTCTCGCTCCTGCCCGCCCTCCTCGCCCGCGCCCTGGAGGTCGTCCACGACATGTCCCCCAGGTAGGTGTCTCGTCCTTTTCCCTTTTTGCCATCCATTTCAACCGCCTTTCATCTCTCACGCCCATGTCGCCTCGTCCTCCTCCTTCCCGCCGTCTCCGTCTCCCTGCCTTCAGGTGTGTTGCCACGACCGTCAACTCTTTGGCGCGCTTTCGCTCCTCCGTGGCCCCGTTCTCGCTCCCCATTCCTCCCTACTTGCTCACGGGACTGAGTACGCAGGTGAGAAATTATTTATTATAGATCCAGGATTGGGTGACCGGGAGAGGAAGGGGGGACGGAGGGATGGAGGGACGGGGAGGGCTCGACTGATAGAGGGGACAGAGGGGAGAATGACGCGGTGGAGTCGGGAGGGAATCGAAGGATGGCTGGGTCTGACGGGACGCATGACACATCTTCACTTGTACGCGCAGGCGCAGAGATTCTTGGTCAAGGAAGAAGAGCGTGGGGAGGCAGGAAAGGAGGGGGGGAAGGGAAGGACGAGGACAGGCAGCGGAAGGGGAGGCGGCTTCGACTCTGGCGAGCGTTTCACCCCGCAAGGTCTCTCGAATATCATCAATGGCTTTGCACGTTTAGGTGAGGAGAATATTGCCTCTATATTCCCCTCTGTCTTCTCCCTTGGTCCTCCCCTGACGCCTCACCTCCCCGTCCCTCCCTCCCTCCCTCCTTCCCTCCCTGCGCAGGCTACCACCCGGGACGTCGATTTCTGGAGCTCTTTTGCGAGGAGCAGCTGAGTATGATGGAGGAGTTGGGCCCTCAGGTAAGGCAGGGACGGGGAGTGAGAGGGAGAGAGCAGGACCGCGAGCAAGTCGATCGTCTGGCGAGCGCGCGGTGTGTCTTCATGACACGTGTAGCACGCCGCAGAGTGCCCAAGGTGCCTTTCCCTTCTCCCTCCCCCTTCCCCCTCTTCCTCCTTCCCCCCGCCCTCCTCTCCTTGCTTCCATAGAACCTGGCGAACACCATCAACGCACTGGGCAAGCTCGGCTTTCATCCGGGTACCCGTTTCCTCGAACGCATCGCCGCACGGGCCGAGGATACGCTGCCAGAGTTCAACACGCAGGTTTGTGAATCGGGCACTGTGTCCTCCCTTGCCCTCTCTCTCCTTTTGCCACACCCTCGCCCGTTTTGTCTCCCCCTTTGGATACCCGGACGATCCCCCTCCCGACGCAGTCCATTTCCCTTCCTCCGTCCAGGGCCTCTCCAACATCATCAATGGCTTCGCGCGCCTCTCTCCCCCCTTCCACCCCGGCCCTGCCTTTTTGGACGCCCTCCGCGACGCCTCCTTTCCCTGCCTGCACGTCTTCGAGTCTCGAGGCTTGGCCGCTCTTGCCCACGGGTACGTACGTGAGCTCTAGCACTCCTTGTCCGAGATGGCCCTCCTTGTCCTAGATGGCCCCGTCCTGCGGGCCTCCATCCTTCGTCCCATCCTGGGTATGCCCTGGCTCACTGGGCCCGCCCTCCCCCCTGCCTCTCCCTCTCTCCCCTCTTCCTCCCCTCCGTCCTGCCAGCTTCTCCACCTTGGGGCACCACCCCGGCAACGAGTACCTGGACGCGGTGGGGGAGGCCATGGGGCGGCATCTGGAACGGGCGTCGGAAGGACGGTAGGTGCCCCCTTTCCTGCACCCGTCCGTGTGGCGGGTCGCCACCCGTGGCCCCTCCTTTCCTCGCTCGACACATTGACGTCTGCCGCACTCCCCTTCTCCCTTCCTTCTCCTGCCCTTTCAGCGAGGGCATGACGGGGTGGACGCTGTCCACGCTCTACAATGGCCTCGCTCGCCTGGACTGGCGCCCGGGGACCAACACCCTACGGGAAATGGGCCAAGAGGTGCGTCCCTTCTCTCTCCCGCTCCCTTCGTCCGTTCCCTTGTCTGGCTCTATCGTTCTTTTACACACACACCCTCCCCCGCCCCTCCTCACCGTCCTCCCTCGCCCGCCCTCCCTCCACCTGACAGTCCAAATGGAGCCCCTCGCTGCCCCCCACTGAAGCCGCCGACACCCCCCATCCCATGGGAGGCGACGCTGCCGACGCCATTACGGACCTCTCGGGTCTAGATTGGAGGGCCCCATCGTCCACCTCCCCTTCTTCCTCGGGAGGGGATCGCGGGAGGGAGGGAGGGAAGGGGAGGAGAGAGCCGACGGGGCAGCGACTGTGGACGTCGACGGCGGCGTGGCTGGTGGCACAGGGGCAGGGAGAGACCCGATGGGGGGACGTGCTGGAGCCGCAGCAGTTGACGCAGGTAGGCGGGAAACGAATGGGGAAGAGAGGGGAAGAGAGAGAGTGTGTATTGATGGACAGGGAGGGTGCTGACATGGAGTGAGCGAGCCGGTGGGGAGGCAGAGAGCCAGGCAAAGAGGGAACAACAGGGGGTGGGTGCATGGGGAGAAGGACGCGAGAACGTCCCGCCGGCGTCTTTCCCATTCAACCTGTCTCCTTCTGTCCTTCCCCCCTTCCCCTCTTCCATCCTCTAGCTCCTGTGGTCTCTGGCGATCATGGGCCCGCCCGTGGAGGCCGAGGGCCTCTTTCGCCGCCTCTTGGGCTCCGCCATCGCCCGTCTAGGCTCACCCTCCACCTCGCCCTCGGCCGCTTCCTTGGCCGGGAAGGGTCGGGCGGTGGACTGCGAGGACGGTGATTGCAACGTGGTGCCCGTCCACGCGTTGAGGCAGCTGCGGCAGGTGCGGTGGACAAGGGAGAGGCGGGATCAAGGACCTGGGGAGAAGATATTTCTGAAACCTTGTCTTGGAGTGACTTGCCGCGTGCTCATGGTCTTTATCCTGGTTTTTTTTGGCCCTGCTCCTTTTCCTTGTCGTCAGGTGGCACGCTTCGTGGAGGTGGTGCTGGGATGGGAGGGAGTGGAGATGGCCGTGGGCGGTTCCCCTGAGGCGGACAAGCTGGACGAGATGAAGCAGCCCACAGCCTCGTCCCTCCTGCACATGGTGAGAACGGGGGGGGGGCAGGATAAGGGGAAGGAGGGAGGGCATAGAAATGGAGGGAGAAGATACGGGGGCCCGTGAGGACGCTCGCTCACCGAGTGCACGTCTCTTTTCACAGGAGGTGCTCCGCCTTCTCTGCAGAGATCTGGCTGCCTACGATGCCCGGACGGTAAGCCCGACGGCCGCCCCCCTCGCTTCCCTTTTCCGTGTCTATCCCTCACGCCCGTTTCTGACCGCCTGCTTCCTACGCTCCAGGAGGTCGACGACGGGGTCTACGTCCAGGACATTGTGCTGATGCCGAAGGCAGCCGGTGTTTCCGGCGCCAAGCCCTCCCTGCCCCCTCCCCTCCCCGTCATCGTGGAGGTGGATGGCCCCCCCCACTTCTTCAACAATGTGCCTCGCCGGTCCCGGGGGGACCACAAGCTTAAGGTGGGTCAGGGGGCGGCGAGGGAGCAGGAAAGGGGCACGTAATGCGGGGGGAGGGCGCAGGAAACTGATTAGTGAGGGATTCAACGAGGGACAAGCGATTCGCAGCGCGGGAAAAGGCTGCCGGTTTCTATCGTGCGCTCTCTGCGCGATCA
This sequence comes from Nannochloropsis salina CCMP1776, assembly GCA_004565275.1. Classification (NCBI taxonomy): domain Eukaryota; class Eustigmatophyceae; order Eustigmatales; family Monodopsidaceae; genus Microchloropsis; species Microchloropsis salina. The sequence continues at coordinate 46,394 of SDOX01000099.1, forward strand.
TTCTTCCCACATGTTCCTTCCTCCCTTCTTTCCTCGACGCCCCTCTCGCGTGCCCGCCCAGGCCCGCATTCTCGAGGCGCAGACGGGCAAGAAAAACGGCGGCGTGGTGAGTGTGACCTGGTGGGAGTGGGTGTGTCGCACGCGGAGGCAGCGGACCAGGATGATGGTGCGAAAACTCGTGGAGGTGGGCGTGACCGATCCCTCCTTGTACTTGAGGGGCGTTGCGGCGCTATCTTTGGAAGGTGAGGAGACGAAGAGAAGAGGGTAGAAACGGGAGGCGAAGGGGAAGAGGGACAGGGACGGGGGTCAAGAGGGATTAATCATCACTCGGGTGCACTAGAGCGAAATTCAGCCACAAGCCTGTCTCGATCTGTCATCCTTCATTTCTCTTCTCTCATAAGTGACCCTTCATCACTCATCTTTCTTCAATAATCCACCAACAGAGGAGGCTGAGGAAGAAAAAGAAGAGTTTGTGGAGGCGTTGAGCTTCGAGGGCGAAGACGACGAAGGGGAGTGGATGAGGTACGACAGAGCCCTTCATCAAGGGCAACGGAGGAGCGTAGGTCACGGTTGTTGACAACCCTAACCCCAACCTTACGGAAGGAAGAAAATTTGCGTGATGTAGAAAGTAGGATAGTGGAAAGGAAAGGACTCTTCTGGTGACCAATCCAATCGCCGCTGCTCGACCCTCACCCCTCTCCTTTGTCCTTTCTCCCTCTTCCAGCTACAGCGATGACGAGGACGATGAGGACAGTGAAGCTGCAGATGGCGGGCTCATCCAAGCCAAAGCTCGATCTCTCCTCCAGCAAAAACAAGAAAGGCCTCAGTCTATGATTATCTGGGGTAGGGAAGATGGCGGACACCTTTACAACGCGCCATCGTCCGCCAGGCTCTCACCGGAAGGGTTAGGAGCTCGCATCGAAAGCGAGGAGGAATCTCTCTTGTGGTCGCTCACAGTGCCGGAGCTGAAGGCAAAATTGAGGGAGAAACGCCTTCCCGTCTCTGGGGTAAAGGCGGCTTTGGTGTCGCGTCTGATGAATGTCTTGGAGGCAGTGGAAGAAGGAGGGACATAGGGGACATCGCGATCGAATCGAAGGCAATCAGAAATATGTAAGGGAGCATATTGTACAGTGTACAAGGAGTAGGTACTATAGAAATATAACGACACGTATCAACACGGAAAAATGAAATGAGGCGACTCCTTGTCCCGTCCCAGTTTTGAAACCTATGATCTAGTGGCGACCGACGATGACAGTGTGACGGTAGTATCGCGTGTTGACATGCCCACACTGACAGAAGTGCCTCCCCTGTTCGACCGGCGAGAATTGTTCTTCGCTTTTCTCAGGCGGCATTGTCAATAGATACAAGGCTACGTCCTCGAGTATTTTACAAATGGCAACGTACTACGTAGCTGTAGTCTCCAGCGGATCTGTATTCATTTCGTCCTCGGTCGGACAATGACACTTAGGGGAAAAAGAGTCTCAATCCAGCAGTAGTCGGCATCAGAGACTCCAGCACCGTGGAGTGATCGCATGGATCCCGTAGCGTAAGGGACGGTGGACGATCCTGCATAAGAAGATGTTATACCAGCCGAGGATCAGGGTTCTCTGACTTCTTTCAGGTACCTCAGTACCTTGGGGAAAAAATGCATGCTACACAAGGACCAAGATGCCAGCCTTCAAAGCATTTGAAAGCTTCTCACAAAGAGTGAAGCCACTTACGCTGCATAGTGAAGATAAAATAAAATAAATTCAGCCAACAGATGGTTACACGTACTCAATTCGATTTTTTTTTTAATTGTCTCGCAAGCTCGAATTGCGGTCTTTGGGCTTTACGAACGCACAACTTTCACCACCTTTTCGGGATATCGATTGTTCCTGATGCGTTTCTTGTCAAATATTAACCTGACCGTTCTTTAACTGAAACAGAGCAATACAACGGCATTAAAACAACGAGAATCAGTGTCTTACTTCCTCAACCATCGATTTCAGTATTACCCTCCTCTGCCGCTAAAGTCGATCAAATTATCGTCGCCAGGGCGCTTGATACGGCTGTTGAGACGGATAATGTGATTGCTGTGGCTGCTGTGGCTGCTGTGGCTGCTGTGGCTGCTGCTGTGCCGGCTGATACTGAGGTTGCGCTGATGGTTGTTGCCAAGTTCCCCACGACTGCTGCGGCCGTGGCTGCTCTCGAACCTGCTGCTGTTGCTGCGACTGCTGCTGCAAGAAAGAAGAGAGGTATCCCAGAGTTTGGTTTTCTTCGCTCGTGCGTCCAGATGCCTCTTGTCCTCGCCCATCCGACAAGTTTCCAAGAAGGCCCAGCCCCCACGGCTGCGGCTGCTGACTTTGCACCGCGGAGGACTGCGTAGGTGCCGGCGGGGGCGGGGGGGGGGAGGGGGCGGAGGAAGAGTGCTTGAGAAAGACGGAAGCGAGTGTGTTTGCTGTTGCGGTTGCTGCTGATGTTGCTGCGGCGTCTCCTGCTGCCGGTGGTAGGCGCGAAGCATCTGTTGGGCGGTGCCTGGGTCGACGGCAGTGGCGACTGACTTGGGAAGCCCCAAGAGGGTCATCAGCTGAGAGACCGAAGCGTCTACAGGTGCCGCCGGTGGATTCGGAGGGACTGCCGGGGCGGTGAGTTGCGGGGGCGGGGGCTGAGACTGCGACGCTTGATGAGCCTGGGTGGGGTATGCCGCGCTGTATCCCCCAGGCGGGTAGGAGGTGGGATGGGGTTGAGGTTGAGCTTGGTGGCCAGACGATCCCCCGGGCTGGGGTTGAAGGGGATCATAGCTTTGAGAATAGCTGGTAGAGTAAGCGGTGGAGGACGGCGCTGCGGTCGCCGGCGGTGGAAGGTGCGGTGCAGGTGCTGGAGCATGTCGGGAAGATTCTCGCGAATCGCTGCTGGGCGCGAACGATCGACCTCGATACCCCTCCCAGTCCCTGTCTCTCCGGCCGCGATCTCCCCAGCTCCCTTCACCCCCTTCGTAGTGGTGGCTGCCCTGTCTGTGCCCACTTTCCTTCTGTCGATGCAACTCGAACGCAGGCGCCGACGTACTGGTGGCTCCGGTTGACCGAGAGGAGGGACCAGGCACCAGGGGATGTTGCGGGATGGCATGACTTGGCCTGGATGCTGGGGGCGAAGAGGGTGCGGGCGTAGGAGCTGACGCTGACTGGTATTGGCTGTAGGCTGGCGGGACTGTGGAGGGTTGGGTTGAGTACGCGTGGGACGCAGAGGGGTAGCCGTGGTAGGACTTGCTGGTAGGGGGGGCATTGGACGGAAAGCCGTGCGAGGACCGGGGGGGAGATTGGCGGTGAGGCTGCTGCGGCCCCATGTGCGAGGGCTCATGCTGGGAGGAGGAGGGCGGCGGGGCGGAGGAGGTGATGGGCTTGATCTGTTCAATCGCCTTCGGAGGGGCCCTAGGGGGAGGAAGAAGGGAAAAGTGTCAATTTACACTCCATGATCTCCTGTCTCCTGGACCACAACGCACGAACACGAAACAGGCAAGGCCTCCGCCTTTTTACGTTCCTCGTCTCCACTTACGATGCCATCCGGTCCAGCAACTGCTGCTCCACGGCCAGCACGGTGGCCAGGGGCCCCGTCAGCATCACGGGTCGCTCGTCGTAGGTGCGGGTGAAAGAGGTCTCCTCCTGCAAGATCTTCACCAGCACGCCCGACGCGTGCAGCTCCCGGATGAAGGAGCCGCCCTGGCATGCGCGCGTGGGCCGAGGCGAGATCAGAGATCGAGGAAATAGAGACAGCACCCCCCCGCCCCCGGCCCCCTCCCTCCCCCCCCCATCCACCCACCTTCCCGATGACGTGGCCCATAAGCGGGACGGGCAGTGAAAACTTGATGGTCACCTCCTCCTCCTCCGCCGAGGCCTGCATCCCCAGCTCCTCCGCCGCCGCCTCTGTCAGCGCCCTCTCTGCCCGCTCCTTGCTCTCCTGCATGCGCCACGCGAAAACCCGCTCCCGCACGATTTCCCGCGCCGCATTGATCTCCTGCTGGCCCCCATCGAGGACGATGGACGTCTCGTTCGAGCCCATTTCCGTGTCACCAATCTAGGGAGAGAGGGGTCGAATGAGGAAACCGAGGGGCACGCGTGGGCCCGCCAGAGCGTCGCTTCGCTCCCTTCTCCTTTACTGTCCCCCTACCTTGGCCAACATGACGCGGGCGCCCGTCGTCTCCCGCAGTTCCCGCATCCGCGCGCCTTTGGGGCCCATGAGCATCCCCACAGCGCGCACCGGTACCTTTACCACCACTGCGTCCGGACTGAAGCCCTGGCCGAGGAGGCCGAAGTAGTGCCCGCCCACCTAGAGGGAAGGCGGGGGGGAGGGCGGGAGAGAGGGGGGGGAGGAAAGGTAAGAAAGAGGATGGTGGAGTTACGAGGGAGAGGGGGCAGTGAGGGGATTCTTCAAGCACGCGCCGCGTCGTGTGGCTTCTTCTTTCGGGTCAAAGAACCACGAGAACGGTCAAAATAATGATCAAGCAAGACGCGCACCTTCTCTCTTATGAGGGCCAGAGCCTTGTCTCGCTCGGCCTTCCGGCCCGTCACGTAGACTGCTCGCTTCTGATGGCGGCTGGGAGGGAGCTCCTCCTCGTGGCCGAGGCGAATGCGAGCGCCCGACTCGCTGCTGATGTGCGCGAGGGTGGCACCCCGTTTGCCTGGATGCAAGGAAGGGAGGGAGGGAGGGAGGGAGGGAAGGAGGGAGGGAAGGAGAAAGGAACGAGGGGAGGGGAGAGAAGGGTGTCAATGCTTGCCAAAGCCTAGTCGAGTGAACACTCCCCATGTACTGCTCAGAAAGCGACACGAGTCCCCGCGCCGGCAAGACTGTCTACACCACCCTTCAATCTACCTCGCGCTGTCCCTCCTACCCTCGCCTCCCCCCACTCCGGTCATCCCTACCGATGAGGGCACCGCCCAGCTCGAGCGGGATGCACCATTTGACCGTGACGCGAGGATCTGAGCCTGGAGGAGGGTGAGAGAGAGTGGAAGGAGCAGGGGGGAGGGAGAGGGTGGGAGGGAGAGGTCTTGAGGTGCGCATCACGCGTGGAGGAGGGATATGGCATGGGCGTGGAAAGGGGATCCAGGGAGTGTGAGAGTGTGAGGAGAGACGCATGACGCCCTCGCGTGCAACGATAGCAGGCGGAATAGAGCAGAGGACAAGGGGGAAAGGAATGGCAGCCGAGCCCGCGGCTTCAGGAGGGGAGGGAGCGAGGGAGAGAGAGGGGGCAGTCGAGGAGTGTATCGGGATTAAGGTCAGAGGAGAGGCGGCAGGCATGGGTGAAGGGGCTGCGAGTGGGTGAGAGCGCAGGGGGGGTTGGTCAAGGAAGCTGGGGACGTGAATGAGTGCGTAGCGTACCGGCGAAAAGAGTGTCTTCCAGATTACCCTCCCGAATGATGCTGTTTCGTCGGTCAATTAGCTTCTGTAGGATGAGGACTTGAGCCTTGGCCACCTTCTACTCGAGCCAAACCGCGCAAGAAAGAGCGTAGGGGGGGGAACGGGGTGAAAAGGGGGTGGGGGAAGGCGAAACGGGGATGAGGATGGTGTCGCACGCAGGGAGTGGAAGGGAGGGGAGGAGGAGAGGGATGGAAACGCCGCGGGGTAATGGGTTTGAGAGGCGAAGAGGAGCAGTGCGGGAGTGGTCCGTGAACGGGCGTGGAGTCTCAGATCCATACATTTTGATAAGAGTAAGCATAGGATAGATGTACATATAAGAGGGTGGAGTCATGCTGGAGGGGGCGGACACGGCAGTGAACCGCCCGAGCCCAGGGCTCCAGGGCCTCCGCCGGGTGCGAAGGCCAGCCCGGCCGCTCAAGCGTCTTATCCCCCCTGTACCACCGCTTTCCTCCCCCCCACACTCGTCCAGCTGCTCCCACCTACCTCCCAGGACCCGCTCAGGGTGATGCCTCTGTCGTAACAGCCTTCGCCCATGTCCTTGTAGTCCTGCACCTTCAGCCGCACGTTGTCCGCGCGGCTCACGATCTCCTGACGAGTGGCCCCGGCTGTCCGGGGCGGGGGGCAAAGGACGCACGGATGGATCCGAGGAGGGGCGGAGGGAGGGAGAGCGTGATCAGGCATGCTCTAACAGTCGTCGCGCGGCCTCTCTACCAGGGGCCCGACCTCGCGCCCCCGACCCCACAACTCCCATAGGCCACCATCAGACCGTGCCTCGGTTAGGGTCACTCCACCGCTTCTTTCCCCCTCCCTCCAGCACCCACCTCGCCCGATCAGCAAGCCCATGGCCTCGTTTGGGACCAAGATCGTCAGCGTGTAGGAGCTCTCGTCCTGTTGCCCCTGTCCCGAGAAGCGCCTCCGACGCCGTTCCTCGCGCAAGTCCGGCTCCCCCAGAGGCCGCTTAGCGCCCGGTGTCTCCGCCTCGGCAGGCCTTGAGGACCACCGTGACGAGGCATGACGGGAATTTTCCTCTTTTTCGGCCTTACGATCCTGCTCAGTAGCCGGCTCCTCCTTTTTCTCCTCCTCCGTCTTCTCCTCCTCCGTCTCCCCCTCTTCCTCCTCCGCCATTGCCTCCTCTTCCTCCCCCGCGATCATCTTCTTCTCTTCCCCTTTCTTCTTTTGACTCGTCGCCGTATCCCACTTGCCCGCCTGAGCGGCCTGCCCGTCGGTGACCGCAGGGGGGGCACAAACCTCGTTTTCTATAGTAGCGCCTTCTTCTCCGGTCTCGTTCGCTGGGCTCACGGAGGGAGCGGGCGTCGCGCCGGAGGGTTCCGTTGGCTGTTCAGATTCCAGTTGAGGTTCAGGAGCAGGTGGAGCGATATTCTGTGGGTGTGGAAGAGGGAGTGACGGATCGAGCAATGTGTAGGAGCAAAGGCTGTAAGATGAAGAGGGACGGGATTTTAACGAGTATTTTTCAGGTAACTCGCCCAATTTCCCTCACAACCTGTACAGAAGAAGTTTTGTCAGCTCGCTAGACTACGAAGGCTTATGACGCGTTTCAAGCTCGACCTGGCGATGCATGTACATAAGAACTACTGACCTCACAGACGCCGTCCTCCTTGGCCTTCGCCTTATTTTCGGCCCCTACTCCTTTTCCCCGTCCGCGCTTCTTGGAGGTTTCAGGTGCCTGTTCCAACACATCAGTCACAGCTGTGTTCTCTCCTTGCGTGTCTCGGAGGGAAGTGACTGCTTTGGCAGCCTCTTCCGCTACTGCGCTTCCACGGGTGCGCACCATGACTGCACGAGGGCAAGAGGGCAATCCAAACTATCTCCCCTGTCAAGCTTTGGATTGCATGTATGTACGTTGCGGTCATGGAAAAAGGCGTTGCCATCATGGGGAAACAAAATTTTAATGTCGGTAGCTGGAAAAGAAAGGTCATTTTGGTGTAAGAGTCGGAGAACCCCCTACCAAAAGTGCCAGCGACAAGGCGATGCCCGCCCCGCTTCGTGTCCCAAGGGCGTACACCACCACACCGCGCACCCGTGCATTTACACATTTCTGACCACAGACAGCCAGTCATGACAGAGGAGGACATGTAGCGGCGGCATAGTGGACAACTCCGCAGTGCGAATGGGGCCAGAAAGAGAGAATGCTGCCCGGAGACTCTCTTCACGCGCTCCGCCTCCTCTTACGTTCATGTTGCCGTCACCTCCCACCTTCGTCTGGCCACCCTCGCAGCATTTTTCGCTCCTGAACTCGCCCTGGCGTCCACCTGCCTCGTTAATATCACTTTTGCCACTCCTTCTCGGCACGATTATCCAGTGTCCATTGGACGTTGACATGCGCTTCTCGTCCCGAGCAAACGCCGTCCCCGTCAGCACTGCATCGACCACGGAAACACTTTTATCGGGTCGTCTCTTTCACAGCGGCACCGATGAGAAAGAGAGCGGTAGAACGGACTTTAAGACATCTGTATCAATAAGAGATGTCGCAATCGGCAGTGCGGGTTCACCTGGAAAACCGCATTTTGCTGCTTCGTCCTCACTCTCGTCCCTGCCAAGCATCGTGGTTAAAGGAACCTCGTCACCTGTCTCTCGCCCAGCACAGTCTGGAATTCCAGCTCTACAGTCTCTTTGCGGCAGTACTGGCGGTTCTTCGGCTACAAGGTCGTCGTTGCTATTTTCCTCGTTGCGTGTCATAGGTCAGGGAGCTTCGGGCATCACGTACGTCCTTCCTGCCGACAGCTTCGACTCCGATATCACGCTCCCGGGACTTGATATGCACGAACTGGGTAATAATAAGGATGTGGTGCTCAAAATAGGCACAGGAGATGCGGCTGTGAAGGCTCTGCGGAACGAGGCCTCTCTGCTCCAACGGCTGGCAGACCGCGGCGTCAGGAAGGGGGTAGAGCAGCTGGTAGGATTCGCTGAGTGCCAGATCTCTGGGGACGGGGAGCCATTGCATGCTCGCTATGAGGACGATGCAGGCAAGGACAGCAGCGAGAGCAGCATCCTTCGCCCTGGCAGACAGGCGCGGGGCATGCCTGGGAAGGTCGAGCAGAGGGCTGTGTTAGCAATGCAACCGTACTGGCCCCAGGCCGAGCAAGCGGATCGGATTCAGGGTACGGAGGGTGTAAGGGAGCTTGTTCGCTTGCTGATCAGGGATGTCGCAGTTCAAGGTGGCGTCGTTGTGAGTGATGTACAGGTGCTGGAGTCCGGGGTGGGGGAGGAACCGGCAGCAGATGGGAACCATGGCACTTTCTTATTGATAGATCTCACAGAGGGGATGGTGTTGGTGGGAAACATCGAAGAGAGTCCAGACGAAAACAGCCCTGTCACCAATGCAGCCCTCCGATCATTTTTAGGGGAGGTTGCTTCTTTGGTCGCATACACAGCCGAGGCTCACACAGCGGCTGTTCAGGAGTCGAAAACATGGGGTATGCCTGTCCTATATGAGCTTGTCAGAGAGGCGTTTCCAATGGCAGCGGAAGAACTTTAAAGGGGTAGGACAGCAACTCACGAGGCTTGAATATACCCTTTGCTAGGCCATTCAGGTCCACAGAATGTGCTTCAAAGCCAAGATGGAGGTATAAAAAAGCTCAACATAGGGGTGTCTTATTGTGAGTACTTCGGCTCATGATCTCAGCATTCTTCAGGCAAAGTAATGCACACGCTGACCGACATCTGTCACGAGAAGCTACCTTGCCCTTTCAGAACGGTTGTTGTTTGTCCTCGTTTGGTTTTCCGTTTGATTGTGCTTTGCTTGCCTTGTTCGTCGCTTATGAGCCCGGTCCATCAGATACTACTTCATCGGCGAGAAAAATGACATCAGTCGTTTGCAAGCGCGAAGCAGCATTAATACCCACACCAACCCACCCACATCAAAAGCAGCTTTAAGACGCTTGAAAGAGCTCCTAACTCCCTATTTGGGACATCCAAAAAGATTTGGTGGGGGGCCTTTTTGGACACCTCGGAGTTGTGGGTGGCCCGACCGTGACCACCGAGTCGAATCTTGGCGTCCCAGAAACGACGCCCTTTGAAATTTTCAAATTTTTTTCTTCGTCGCGATAAATCGACGACGCATCCATTGCAGAAAGCTGTCAGATTCGCTAATTGCACAGAGGGCTATTATTGGAGCCTGTGCGCTGTCAAAGCTTCATCCAAGGAACGGATTTGAATGTGTTACAGAATATCTCAGTGCGGATGTGGAAAGCACAAGCGAATAAGCCCGAACGACAGAGTTCAGGCGGGCTCCCCAAGATTCGGTCTTCGCTCAACGCACCCGTGAGTACTTGATATGGCTCTCTTTCACAAGTACTGGGAGATGTACGATTCTCGAAGACGATTCGGTCTTCGCTCAACGCACCCGTGCGTACTTGATACGGCTCTCTTTCACAAGTACTGGGAGATGTACGATACTCGCTTTATGTCATAAATGACGCGAGCTTATGTTTGTGTTGCAAATTATATCCTGGTCGCGTACCCGATAAGCTTGATCGAGCTGGGTTCTCTTTGTATACAGGTGCCCCAACATTACCCGATCACGTCTCAGTCCTTTACATGCCTCCACCTACATACAGAGCACAAAACATGACATCTCATTACATCAAAGTGGCTTTTATTATTTTAGCCGTCTTTGCCTTGCAAGTCGAGTCTCAAACCGCCAGACTTCCAGTGCCACAACGATCGCAAGGCCTTAGCGGAGAGCCTCGGCTCCCTAGCAGGTTGGAAGAACTCGTACATTCGACCCTTAAGCGATGCGGTAAAAGTTGTCAAGATCAACGTGGCTCTTCTTTTCGTAACTATTTTGCCAAGCTTGAGAAGTTCCCCGACTACAGTAGGACGGCCTCTGAAGAAACGGCGATCAATGTAACACGTGATGATACTTTTCTTCAGCGTGATTTGCTTCTGAAACGACGAAAAGGAAAGAGGATCAGCAAGAGAAAGCTCAAGAAACAGCTCCAGCAGTGTGAGGCAAGCCTTCAGGAGACGCAGGTTGCCTTGGAGGCCCCAAGACTTCTGTTTGTCCAAATGGCGCAACACTGCACTTTGGAAATGACAGCCGGACGATACTACCTTCGCACTACAGATATGGATCCAGATACCTACGTTTTTGCAGAGATGCCGTCACAATACGCCACTGTCTGGCCTACGAGCTATTTTGTCGGGTACCTTTTTGATGAGTTTTTTCCCATCGAAAAGCCCAATGCGGCTTTCACATTTAACGTCTATCGGAACGAGTCCGAGAATTCATTCGAAGGGCCACTCATATCTGTTGTACTATCATCACACCACATGAGTCTCCAAGAGGACAACTCGTCGCTTGTCGTCTACGAGCTTGGTCAATCATCGGACCAGGCAGAGACCTCCCCGCTGTCTAATTTCTTCCGGGGCGTCGATCCCATTCAAAATGCGTCGGTGACGTTTGAGCATTGTTCCATGTTCATTGATCCTGCGGTTGATGACCGTAATATGATGTCAACCGAAAGCTACGTGGCTGCGCTGGAGTCCGTCGACCAAGTTCTGGACGACCTCGAAAAGTCCGCCAATGCTATTGAGCAAGGTCTGGCGGGAGTCCAAGTATCAAGCGCGAATCAAAGCATGTTGGAGACATTCAGTAGGGTGTGGCAGGTCAAAAATAGTGAGAAAAGAATTCAAGGTGATCCTGATTCAAGTGCGTCCTTGAAAAGTGCAGCGGACACGCTCCGTGCGACTGCCAATCTGATCAGACAGTGCAAAGATAGCTCAAACGGCTGTGATAACCGCGCCCTCGCAGCAAGCGTATCGAACATATTGCTGACCACAGCACCTGTGATAGGGGCCGCGTTCTCTCCGGTGGGTGTAGGCGTCTCGTTGATATCGTCAATAGGGCACCTCTTGTCCATTTTGGCCTACGACTTACAAATGCAGTCGAATAAGGGTCTTCTTCCATCTTTAATCCAAGAGTTCGTGATTATGAAATTCAAAACCTTCGATCTCATCTTTGATACCGATCTGAGGAGGCTCTTCACGGACTTCTGGTTAATGGATCTTGACAACGTCATCAGACATTCTGGAAGCATCGGTTATATAATTAAGAGGATGGGACCAGATTGCCAAGCATCTGTGGACAAGGAGGTAAGATTATCAGATGCAAACAGAGACCTTGAATACAAACTACGTATTTGTGTTCTTATCCTTTTTATCCTCTCGGGCATGAATTTTCGGGCCCCCAAATGAGATTTCGTCCTCAACGGTCTTCTTAAACCACACGGAACGACACTGACAGGTTGACAGTTGGTATCATGAAGCATTTTCTCCCTCATGGAAGTCGACCTATGAGCCCGCTTTGATTAAAATTGAAGAGAAGTATGCAACTGCGTTTGGCCGCAACACGAATGGACGCCGACACAAAGTGAACTCATGGATTTCGGAATCCGAAGGCATGTGCGCGTCGATGTCGGTTGACTTTATCAAAAATGGCAAAAGCCGTTTAGATTATTGTAAAAAAAAACTCGATGACGGTAGGAGTAAATGGCAGTCTCTCGAAGATTTCACGAAGGCCTACCTCACCATGGCAACGAAGTTGATCAGCTTTGCTTCGCAAAGCATTGTGATTATGCAGACTTCTTCACATTGCGACCCGAAAAAATATGATCAGAATGTGATCAACGACAAATGCAAGTGGAAAAGCACGATAGACAATTTGCTTACTAAATCCTTCGATACTCAAGGGCGTGCGTTATTTTTGTCAAAAGCCATGCAAACGCTTGACACGGAATGCAGCCCTACAGCAGCTGGATGGCCATTCTCCCAAGTTTGCTCCGAGGCAAAATGTAACTACAAATTCGCCTTGATGCTGGAAAAAGATTCCTGGAAACAGTACTTCGGAAGCCTGAATGAGGAGGGAAAATATGTAGTTCTGAAAGAATTCCGGAGTGACAATACATACGTCTATTGTAGTGGTAAAGCTCGTGGGGACCCCCTCCCGGAAGGATGGCAACCAAAAGGCCTTACTGCCTTTGCCCACGACTGGCTTGGGGATCATTATGTGCAAGGCACTTGCGAGGAAGTTCAGAGCTACTATTTCAATTTCTGGAATGATTACCTGTTTCGAGCGATGTATGGAGCCGTTCCGAATTTCGGTCTCATACAGGACTTCCCTAAATGTGCGGCGCTTATTAATGATGTTACTCTCTGGGATCCACATTCACAGCCTGAAGGATCACTCAAACGCTATCCTTGGCATCTTAAATGCAAGGGCGCCCCAGACTCGTACTATCAAATTGGTCCCGACGAGAGCGAGCAAGCTTGCTGGAGGAAATGCTACTATGAGGCGAAACTCAAGCCCACTTTTTATTTCAGTGTGATTGAAACATTCCCAGGGATTGAAAATTTATGCCTCTGTCATTCAACTTGGTACGTGATACAACGCGGACTCAGGTGGCGACGACACATGTATACTCACGTGGTAATGCCTTATTTTCGTACCCCTTCAACGATGCAGTGACATTGAGTACAATAGACAGAGCTTCCTCTTTGCAGCGCTAACGCCTCCTCCAAAGTAGGCTCTTCTTCCTTTTGTTCTATTTCGTCCTTTCCTCTATAAGCGGCAAGGTACGTGTGGAGGTTTGTTTTGCGCACGGACTGTTTCCTCTGTTGCGTACGGTTGTCTACTAACGAACTGCCCCACTCATCCCTTCCTTTCCCTCACCTTTTCTCTGTGACCTCTGCGCCCATCAAGATGTGCCATCAATTGTTTAACTTAGCTCCAGTGAGAGTATTTGAGAAGGTAGGACAGCAAAAGCCGAGGCTTAAATATGCCCGTAAGATTCACAAAGATGCCTCAAATCCAAGCTACGAGGATTATAAATCTCACTATCATGATGTCTGATGAGAATAATGTCGGTATGTGCTCCTAGCACTATGTTAGGCAAAGAGATGTACAACCAAACCAAAATTGGCGCAATAAGCTATATCTTCCTCTTCAAATTTAAATTTTAGTACAAAGGCTCGCCATCCATTGTTGAGCAGATGTTTTCTGTTCTTTGCCTCCTCCTTTTGTTCTTCTAAAGATGCGCTCAGTATTCAGGAATTCTAGCCTTCAAATAACCCTCAGCGAGAGAAATATTTCAAAAATTAATATCTAGAGATGAGCCGTTCTGCTTCGACCAATCCTTCCCCCTCCCTCACTTTGATTTTTGCTATGAAGCAAGATACAGGCTAAAGGAAGTGCAAGAGGAGGACTGCAGGACGAAAGAAGAAATAGAAGACAGTCCACGTGCTCTGGAGCGCGGGCTCGCGCCAGGCTGGGGAGCTCGCTGTCTTCACCCTTGGTCTTCCTAGCACGCTCCTTTCATCGTGCGTCGGCTTGCTCTCGCTTAGGACGACTTCACGCCGGCCCACTTCCGCGCCAGGTGCTCTCCGAACGTCAACGGACTCGCTTCCCCGCCCTCCCCCCTCGTCTCCTCGCTTTCCCCCCGCAGAGTGTTGTATTCGTGTCCTTTCCCTCCCCTCCCTACTTCTCGCCTCTCCTCGCGTAACCCCTCCCGCCCCGTAGCCGGCATGGGTGTATCATAGGAGGGGTAGAAAAAGAATACGAGAGAGGTCCGATCCCGGCTCGGGGAGAGCGTCACCCTGTGGACAGGTGAATGGAAGGGCCGTCTCTCTCTTTCGGTCCCTCCCTCCCTCCCTCCCTCCCTCCCTCTTCCTGCCCGGGCTTTGCCCTCAGCAACCAATCTCTCCGAAAGCATGGCTAGAAAATCCCCGCAGTTCACGATCAAAGTTTCCGCCACCCACGGCACTCTCACCCACTCCATCTCCTCTCCCTCCTCTCTTGCTCCCACCCGCGCTCCCTGCGGCCGCCCTCGAAATTGCAGGCCTCCCTCCTCCTCGTCGCCCTCCTCTTCCCCTGTCGACTCCTGTCTCTGCTGGAGGATGATGGTGAACAGGCCCCAGTCCGTGTGAGGGCTCGAGCCCAGTGCCCGAGAGGGAAGGACGGACGGAGGGAGGGAAGAGGACGACATGTAATGGAAGGCACGGAGGAGGGAGATGCGTTCCCCACCCTCCCCGCTCGCTTCCTCTAGCCAGCCTTCCTCCCTGCCCAGGGCGAGAGAGAGGGCCCGGCAGAGGGCCCGGCTGAGGGCGATCATGTCCACGAAGAAAGCTTGCATTTCTTCTCTAAAGGCCGTCCCTCCTTTCCCGGTCCCGCCCCCCCGGAGGGCAGCGAGGGCAGTGGAGGACGTGGGCCAGACATTGGGACCTTCCAATAGGTTTTGAGGGGAGGGCGAGGGCGAGCTGGCTCTCCTTGTCGCGACATCGGCTCTCTCCCTCTGAAACCATGCGGAACCGGCCGAAGGGTCCCTCACCCCTTCGCTGCTCCCCTCGTCCCCTCCGTCGGCAGACTCGTAACCCATGCTGAAGCCCTCCTTCCACTCAATAAATTGTCCCTTCAACCCGCTTTCTCCCAAGACAGGAATGTAGCCGCGTGAAAAGCCTTGCGAGTGGATGGAGGGCAGGGCCTCTTTCTCTTGCAGGGGCAGAGCGAAGAAGGAATCGATGGCATCCAAGACGCGAGGATACGATGGAAAATTTCGACGGTTAATAGGCCCGCATGCCTTCATGCACGTGTGGTCCATTGCTTCTTTGCTGTCGTCCGTCTCCGCTGCCACATCTTTCTCCGTTGGGCTGTCGGACGACCTCGATTTCCCGGCACCGCCACTTGCTGTTCCTATATCAAAGCACGGGGCTGGTCCTGCCACTCTTAGACCATCTCGTGTCCGAAGCCATCCTTTATAGTCTAGGAGAAAGAGACCATCGGTCTCGCAGGCCTGTCGGAGGGCCTGCACAGCTGCTAGCTTCGCAACCTCACTGGGCGAGGATGAAGGCAGGAACGGGACGAGATCTACCCGGATAGGTGTCCATACTGATGAGGTTATGCTTGAAGCGGTGGATGCACTCATTAGAAAAGGAGCGCCTGCATCTCTATTTGTTAAAACGAAATAGAAGGCACCGTAGGAAAAATCGCAGAGTACGCCGGGTCGCCTCGATAAGATCCGATACGCCGTGGTCGAGGCACTCACCACTCCGAGGTGTCCAAAAGGCACCAAAACTTTTCTCATTGTAAAAAAAAGGGAGTCAAGTGTTCTTCTTAGCGTCCTGGAGCGGGTTTTGATGTGCGAGAATTGATAGGAAGGCCTCTCCGCACTTGCGAGCGACTAAAAAATGTATTTCTCGCCGATAACTTGGTGTACGTGGAGTCTGATGGGCCGGGCGGCGGGCTTAAAGGTATGAGAAAAGCAAGCAAAGCAAAATCGAATGGAGGCACGAAAGAGTATAAACAACAGCTAATCTGCATTATATCTTTGAAATGTTATATTGTAATCTTAGTCCATTCTGTTCCACGTCCTGGCTCCTTTACCCCTAACTACCTCTTCTTTGCCTTGCTCTTGGAGTCGCGGCGGCAGGACCATTGCGTCGTCTCGCTGCTCGCATCAGCCTCCGCTACCTTCCGCTATCCCTTCTCCTTCTTGTCCTTAATGCAGTCACAATGATACTAATTCTTGCAGCCGCCGCACTCTACCGCCCCCCTCTCCTCCTCAGGGTCATACGTTAGGGTTAGACAGCCTTTGCGGGTCTTCCAAGCATGTATGAGCAGTGAGGTGAGCAGGGCGACAACAGTGTCAGCTCCCTCCGCTTCTGGAGAGCTTGCACAATCATATTAGCACCAACAATTATTATGGAGAAAGGACAAAAGTTTGGGACCTAACAATCGCGACGAGCAGAAGGGAGACACCTCGACATATGCCTCTGCTTCCTCCACTTGTTCTTTCTCATTTCGTTGTTCCTTCTCGAGAGAAACAGGAAAAGGACAGGAGACATCGGTCAGAGATAGGGACGCCTCTTCTTCATCGGGTACATTTCCCTCGTCGTCGTGATTGCTTGTGCGTCTCATTAAATGGAGGGGCGATTCGTGCCTACGGATGGCAGGATCTACATATATTTATGTAAAGAAGCCGGAAACCTGCGCTTAAAATGGACCAACACTCATTCCACATACCTTGACAATAGCATGAAGATACTTCATTTGCTAACTTATGCAAACCGCGCAAGGACGGGGGCGGCTAAGCATGTCTCTATGTGCAGGAAACATTCTTGGGCGACATGCACTTCCGAGTTGACGGCCTGACCCTGGAGCTTGAGCATAAACGTCTTGACGGTGAAGTATTGCTAAGTCAGAAAACTTTCTTCGTATGGAAGCACGTTTGTGAATTTGCATGTAGTGCAATAGGTTCCATGCGAACACTTCCTGACGGAAGATCCGAGCCATAACCCCGCAGAGGCGGTGAGATGTGTCATAGATCATTAAGCTTCGTTGAGAACTTAAAGTACAAATCTTTGAGGCATCCATGAAAGGGTGGTTGATGGAGTATGTTCACATCTAAGGACTGCTCTCGTCTTTCCTCTACATGGCCCATCGATTCCTTGTGGAGTAGGGGATTCACTGAAATACATCCGCTCTTCATGAAGTTATAGAGGTTATTGTATAAATTTCCGAGCAGGTCCCTCTAAGCAACTGTTGCTCATCAAGTGCAAACCAAGCTTCGACACGCTTGGGGTCGTGATTTTCTGTTGTAGTCTTTTTGCGTGGACAAAACGTAGAACACACTTCTGCCCTGCAGCACCTACACGAGCCAAATAAAAATTCAATCACTCACTATTTTGTAAATCAGAAATATGCAATATGCTGACCTGGTTAGCTTACATAGTTTTTCCCTCCACGCTTGGTCCTGTATACCTCGGTCGCTGTTTCGATGCTGCCGTTGAACAGAATGTTACCCGGAACTTCAACCTTCCCGTCGAGCCTCCTGAAAAGCTGCAGGCATTGGGCGCCTCGATTAATGTGTAAATTCTGTATTTTTTTGGTCTTAAGCACATAGGTACGGAGTCTAGTCAATGACGATCTGGTTGGTTTGAAATTTTGATGTGTACTTGAGTTCCGGATGATCTGTCAACACACACTATTGCATTGCAGAAGCTCACGGGTCGCCGTCATCTCGCGAGTATTATAAGGCTGCGTAGTGGTATTAAATGAAAGGCGTGATTGATAAGTATGGATGAAATCGATGAACTTATTTCCGTCTTACCATAACAGTAACTAATTCACAGCAATCGGGTAGTGAGCTACCTCTCAAAATCCTCTTCCCTCGTCTTCCTGCTCGGCTTGCTCTCCCATTACCTCGACCTCGCACTGCGAGCTCTGTGGCCATCGAGAGAATGGCTGAATAATATTAGGGAGCGGTGAATCCGGGGCTCATTACTCAGGGCTTGTAAAGACAATATGTGTCATCGCAGGCATGTCTATATAAGCCCGAAATTAGAATGCATTGAAAGTAGAGGATGATCGATTCTGTGCTTTGTGCGACATCATTAAAATGCTGCCATTTTCAATGCAGGACTCCGTCAGAGGGCTAGAGAAGCTGGGTATTACTGATAAAAAGAAGGGGGAATGGGAAGACAGAAGATTAAAGAAAGGCCATATGCTCAGATTGAGCCCGTCGAGGGGAAAATGGAAATGAGAATACATAGGTTGCAAATGGGTGCCAGTGTATGCGTACATTATCGCACGTAACAGCAATCGCCAGGTAACACGGAAAAGTATGACAGCCAAGCACTGGAGTAGAGGCTGCGTGGTTTCCTCGGCAAAATTAAAGGCGAGATATACAAATCGGACAACCCGTCATTCATCCTATCTTTCCCTCCTAATGACATCAAGGAACTCTCTCATATACAGGGTTTGTCACATCTAAGTACATCTCGTACCGAGGGTCGACGGGAGAGGGCTGTCTATTTCCTGACGCGCTTGCCTTTGAGGCTCTCCACTCAATTGTGTCAGTACGCGCTTCATACTTAGGCGAAGTTCCTGTGGATCCTCCGTGTTTATTTTCTTCCGTGATATCATAATCACACTGTTGCTGCTTCGATCGATTCTCATTTGCAAACCCCCCACATTTGACATCTTCCTTACAAGGAAGACTCATCCATCAAACGGGTGCACGACCATAACCGACATGTGAGTTCTTATGATTCGCTTCCTGCGCGTCGAGGCCTAATTCCGTTGCAATTGAAAGAGAGTTTGGCGTGAGTCTCTCTGTAAGAACTAAAAAAAATTCAAGCCTGCGTGTGAGGAACCAGAGAGAAGCCTCCCGATGAGGGCAAGGGACGTGGGACCTGAGCGCTAACCAAAGCGCTGGGTGCCAGGATCTTAGAGTGCGATAACGCTTGTCCTATAATTTCAATTGTCACGAAAATGTCTTTGATACAAATCCAAAATGAGGTGTATTTCATCCTACGTGTTCATATTATAAGCTATATCCTCTCTCCACCGGGCTTCGGAAGGTTCAGTACCGGCTCCGGCTACCGTTTCTCGATTCGCCGCACCCTGGCTTTGTTATTACTGACGGGTCACCCTCAGAGCAAGTTAGCAGCGAGCTCTCCAAGAATGAGAAAAGGAACCCGCACACCACATCTTCACTAGGAACTTAAGAAACACTTCTGAAACAAAAGAAGCCGAAATGTTTTCGTACGTCTTTCGTGATTATTTCTTCTGTCATGTAGCTCGCATGCGCAGGCCTACTAGTACCGTATAAACCCACGAGTTCATAACGGCCATCGACAGGTGTCCGGCCCTCTTATGCAACCCAATCTATTGCTATGACAATGAGTCATGCAAATCGACGATATCCACGGGGAAAAGAAAGAGTACAGGAAACACTCAAATAAGAGGCAACACTGCAACTATCCCCTATCCGCCCGCGAGGGTCAACTACCGCCTTTCTCGCACATTTATCTTATCGTGACCATTATTGTCACACAGGGTGTCCTGGGATATTGTTTGATCCAACCTTTATTGTGCGCCGCTACCTTTGCTTGCTTGCGTTTGGCACCTGGGGCATTACTCTTGTCACAACTGCCAGTCAAAGCTCGATTTTTGTCGATTGGCACTGTCAAACGATCCGTGACGATTGAGGAGTCATGAAATATCAAATGTAGTATCGATACTTCTCCTCTAGACATTGTTCCTGCTATTGGTCACGCGGGATTGACCGCTCGATGGCAAGACGCTGCTTCTCGTTCCTTGTATAGTGACTTTTACGGCAAGTGCTTGCTGTGCACCCGCAAATGGAAGGGAATCAGTCTCTGTACGCAAGATCGCGTCTCTTTTGAAAAGTTCAGGAGTCCAAAGATTATGAAACCTAAGCGTTGCACGCCAAAAACTGCAACTCAACTGGTAATCGCTATGGTGTGACTGTTTTTTTCGTCGGCTGACATTCCTCACGGATCCTATCGTGTCTCCTCGTATAGGTATGTCTGAACGGAAACAGCCTATCAGATTCTCTTACCTCATGCAATGATCACACGATTACTCACAGGTAGTCTTCGCCCCCTATGTCTACCTCCGCCCCGAACACTGCTCCTACTCCGTTTTTTCATATACTTTTTCGCTCCCGTCCCACATCATTAAATATCAGATGGGTGGCAAGTCCCTAGTAATACATCCATAAAATCGTCGTTTTCCACTTCGCTCTTCACTATGTGCTTTGAAGTTATCTTTTCTCCCCGCGTCTGCGTTTTCCTCTTCCCTGTCTGATTGCATCCCTCTGCAACAATTTTCAAAACGCTAGAGAGAGGGAAATCTCTTCTCGCATACATATCTTCTACACTTCCTGCGCTAGGTATCAAAACTGCTGTCACATAGCCAACACGGATACTGAACGTTCCCGGATCTATTCGCAATCTTCCGAAGATAGCCCAAGACTAGGATATAACCATTCTATGCGAGATGATAGAGACGAATCCGTCGTGTTCATGGTGGTACATCCTTTTTTCATCACAGACAGTGGGTCGAGAGGAGAGTTGCCGTCCTCATCACAGTCACATCGAGATGAAGCAGACATCGCTTTATGGTTGCCAGGGCCCTTCGACGCCGCTCGCACTGGCGCGCTATGGACGTGCTTAGGTTCTAAACAGTGCTCAGGTGGAAAAGCGTGTTTTTTTGAAGGAAAGTGTGCCCATCTGGCTTATTAAACATGCAATCAGAACGAGGGGGAGATTACGCTGGTGAGTATCATTCTTGAGCTCATGGCAAATAGCAGCATCTCTTCTACAACGAACAAAGCGTCTGAGAAAGGAGGGAAAAATAAGGTCACTCACTGTCTTGAAGTAGACGGGCACGTCCTCAGTAGGAAGAGGGTATAAAAACTAGGCCCCGTGGCACTACGGGAGAAAAATGGGAGGGGAATTTTGGATTATTTGATTTTTCTTTCATAGTGCTTTACATTTCTTCCATCTCAGATATTTCCTGCTCACATCGGGAGTC
>CM016495.1:0-41992 GCA_004565275.1 Nannochloropsis salina CCMP1776
GTCGCTACCCAACTAAAGATTTTAATACCTGTAGGTACTGCAATAATCATAGTTGCAGCAGTAAAGTAAGCTCTTGTGTCAATATCTAATCCCACTGTATACATGTGGTGTGCCCAAACAATAAACCCAAGAACACCAATGGATAACATAGCATAAATCATACCTAAATAACCAAAAACAGGTTTATTTGCAAATGAGGATACAATGTGACTAATAATACCAAAAGCAGGTAAAATCAAAATATATACTTCAGGATGACCAAAAAACCAAAATAAGTGCTGATACAACACAGGATCACCACCACCAGCTGGGTCGTAAAAAGTAGTATTAAAGTTTCTATCAGTTAATAGCATAGTAATTGCTCCAGCAAAAACAGGAAGTGATAATAAAAGTAAGAAAGCAGTAATCAAAACTGACCAAACGAATAGCGGTAATCTATGCATATTCATTCCTGGTGCACGCATATTAAAAATAGTAGTGATGAAATTAATAGCACCTAAAATTGAAGCAGCACCTGACAAATGAAGACTAAATATAGCTAAGTCTACAGAAGGTCCAGAGTGTGCTTGAGCACCACTTAAAGGAGGATAAACAGTCCAACCAGTTCCTGCACCTGCCTCTACAAAAGTTGAAGCTAACAATAGAATAAGAGAAGGCGGCAATAACCAAAAACTAATGTTATTCATTCGAGGGAAAGCCATATCAGGAGCACCAATCATTAAAGGCACAAACCAATTTCCAAAACCACCAATCAGAATGGGCATTACGAAAAAAAATATCATAATAAACGCATGTCCTGTTACAATAACATTGTATAATTGATTATTACCAGATAAAAACTGATTTCCGGGTTGAGCTAGTTCTAATCGAATCAAAACAGATAAAGTTGTTCCCGCAACTCCAGCTATAGCTCCAAAAATTAAATAAAGAGTTCCAATATCTTTATGATTGGTTGAAAATAACCATCTCGAACTCCAAGCAAAAAATTTATCAAAAATACTAACACTAATAGTTGCAATATTCATGTTTATAATAAAATAAAAATTAAAGTAATAACTAGTAAAAAAAAAGACAGATTTTTTAGTTTGTTTCTAGCCGGACTTGAACCAGCACACTCTAAGAGTAAAAGATTTTGAGTCTTTCGTGTCTACCAATTTCACCACAGAAACATAGTAGAAGTAATAAAATACGTTTGATAGGAATTGAACCCACAACTTTCGGAACCGAAACCCGACACTCTATCCAATTGAGTTACAAACGCGAAAAAAATAAATAAATTGTTAACGATCTACTTCCCCAAAGACAATATCCTGAGTCCCAATAATTGTTACAACATCAGCAACCATATGACCTTTAGCCATAAAATCTAAAGCTTGTAAATGACCAAAGCCTGGAGCTTTGATTTTACAGCGATATGGTCGATTACTACCATCAGAAACTAAATAAACCCCAAACTCTCCTTTTGGAGCTTCGGTTGCAGTATAAGTTTCTCCTGCAGGGATAACCATTCCTTCAGTATAAAGTTTAAAATGATGGATTAAAGATTCCATTGATTGTTTAAGGTGGGCTCGTGATGGTGGAGTTAGTTTTCTATCATCACTTTTTATAGGTCCATTTGGGATGGTATTTAATGTTTGCCAAATTAGCTTTAACGATTGGCGCATTTCTTCGACTCGAATTAAATAACGATCAAAGCAGTCTCCATTATTACCCACAGGAACTTCAAAATCTAATTTCGAGTATATTTCATAAGGTTGACTCTTTCTTAAGTCCCAAGGGATTCCAGACCCTCTTAACATCACACCACTAAATCCCCAATCAATAGCATCTTTAGCTGAAACAATACCAATATCTACTAATCTTTGCTTCCAAATACGATTAGCTGTAAGCATTTCTTCCATTTCGTCCAATCGAGTACCAAATTGCTCGGCAAAAATATATATGTCATCTAATAATCCTAAAGGAATGTCTTGACTTACACCTCCTGGGCGTATATAAGCTGCATGCATTCGAGCGCCGGAAACACGTTCATAAAATTCCATTAATTTTTCACGCTCTTCAAATGCCCACAAGAAGGGTGTCATTGCTCCAACATCCATTGCATGACAACCTACCGCTAATAAGTGATTTAAAATTCGAGTAATCTCCAAAAAAAGTACACGAATATATTGAGCACGCATAGGAATTTTAGTATTTGCCAGTTTTTCGACAGCTAAACTATAAGTATGTTCTTGGGCCATCATAGATACATAATCCAAACGATCAAAATAAGGCAAAGCTTGAATGTAAGTTTTATGCTCTATTAATTTTTCAGTTCCCCTATGAAGAAGACCTATATGAGGATCGGCCCTTTCAACAATTTCTCCATTTAGTGCTAATACTAATCTTAACACACCATGAGCAGCAGGGTGTTGTGGCCCAAAATTAATAGTAAAATTTTTTATTTTTTTTGACAATGTAGTTTTTTTTAAAACCATGTATTTTATTTTTTGTAAAAATATGATGTGAGTAAATAGTATGTTTTTGAAAATTCCAGCCGCACGTTCCCGTACGACTACCTTGTTACGACTTCATCCCAGTCATCGACTCGTTCGTAGTTTAATCTTTCCAATACTAAAAAAAAAATAATGATTTCAAAATGAAGCATTTTTTTTTCTTCTTGGTTAAGAAATAAGTTTCTAACCAAGCCAACTCCCGGCACGTGACGGGCGGTGTGTACAAGGCCTAGGTACAAATTCACCGCAACATGCTGATGTGCGATTACTAGTGATTCCACCTTCATATGGACGAGTTGCAGTCCACAATCCGAACTTTGATAAAGTTTAAAGATTGGTTTTAGGTTACCCTATCACTTCTTATTGTCTTTACCATTGTAGCACGTGTGTAGCCCAGTTCATAAGGGCCATAAGGACTTGACGTCATCCCCACCTTCCTCTCCGAATTAAAAAAAGGGAGCAGTTTTTTTAGAGTGCTTTAAAAATAAAATTAAGTAGCAACGAAAAAAAGGGGTTTCGCCCGTTAAAAGGAGTTAACCTAACATCTCACGACACGAGCTTACGACAGCCATGCAGCACCTGTAAAAATCTTTAAAATTGTTTTTTCAAACTTTTTCTTTTTTATGTCAAGAACTGGTAAGGTTTCGCGCGTATTATCGCATTAAACCACATGCTCCACCACTTGTATAGGCCCCCGTCAATTCCTTTGAGTTCCAACCTTGCGATCGTACTCCCCAGGCGGAGTGTTTAACGTGTTAACTAAGTGCCTAAAGTTCTCTAAGCACGAACACTCATCTTTTAGGGCATGGACTACCAGGGTATCTAATCCTGTTTGCTCCCCATGCTTTCGTCCCTCAACGTCAGTGTTGATCTAGATAGCCGCCTTCGCATCTGATATTCCTTCACAGATCTCTGGATATCACCCCTCCTTGTGAAATTCTGCTATCTTCTATCAAACTCAAAGCATTTACGTTTTAGAAGCGGAAAAAAGTTAAGCTTTTTTATTTAACTTCCAACAAAAAATGCTGCCTACGGACCCTTTACGCCCAGTCATTCCGGATAACGCTCGCCCCCTTCGTCTTACCGCGGCTGCTGGCACGAAGTTAGCCGGGGCTATTTTGTTGAGTACTGTCATTATCCTCCTCAACCAAAGAGTGTTACAACTTGAAAGCCTTCTTCACTCATGTAGTATTGCTGGATCAAGCTTTCGCTCATTGTCCAAAATTCCTCACTGCTGGCTCCAAATGGAGCCTGGGCCTTGTCTCAGTCCCAGTGTGGCTGTTCAACCTCTCAGAACAGCTAAGGATCTTAGGCTTGGTAGGCTTTTACCCAAAATACCAACTACCTAATCCTACATAGGCTCTTCTATTAGCGAAAAGTTTTCTTTGGTTATTCAGAATTTTATCCTGAACTAATAGGCAGATTCCTATGTGTTACTCACCCGTGTGCCACAAATAAAACTTCGTTCGACTCGCATGTGTTAAGCATACTACTAGCGTTCACCCTGGGCCAGGATCAAACCCAATTTATCTAGAGTCTTTTTATATAAATAAAAAAACTTGCTTACGTAAAAATCTATCTCACTTATTAAAAATATTAATATCTTTGAAAAACTATTCCAACTTCTTAAATTTCATGTGGTTATCATAACCTTTTAATTAGGTTGTTTCTATAATACTTCCGTGTCGATGAAACTATAAAGACAGTATTTGAGCGTATGTTTTGTGTTTAAAGAGTTATATTCATCAACATTAATTTTTTCTTCATTAGGCTGCTTATGCACAGAATAATAAATAATTTGAGAAAGATAGGATTCGAACCTATGATTTTTACCTTTAAATGTTAATATAATAACAACTAAATTACATTCTCATAGAAAAATTTTAATATGTAAAAAAGTGAAATTTTTAAAGAAAAAATTATTTAAACGTCAAAGTTTATTAATTTTCCTACTTGCCATAGTTTAAAATCGTATTTGCTCACAACTTTAACTACAATAGGCATAAATCCGTGATTAACACCACAAATCTCACTGCACTGACCAAAATAAACACCTTTTCGTTTTACAAATAACGAAGTTTGATTTAATCGACCAGGACAAGCATCTACCTTAATTCCAAAAGAGGGAACAGCCCAACTATGCAAAACGTCAGCTGCAGTTACCAAAATTCTAATATGTGTTTTTTCAGGTAATACAACACGTCTGTCTACTTCCAACAATCTCAAAGAACCCTTAGTTAGATCATCTTCTGCTATCATATAAGAGTCATACCCCAAATGTTCTGCGGTAGCGGCATTGTAATAAATTTGTTTTGAACTTCCTAAATTTACTTTTTTATAATATGCTTCAGCAGGTGGAAGATCGCTAACTTTTAAAGCTTCAGGGTCAAGTTCCTCAATTTGGTGGACTTCTGGATATTCATAACTCCAATACCACTGGTGACCAACTACTTTTAAGGTAAGACTTGGTTGAATAGATTCTTCCATTGAATAAAGCAAAGCAAAAGACGGAACCGCTATAAACATCAAAATAAGAGCTGGTACAATTGTCCATACAACTTCTAATACTGTTGAATGAGTAAAGTACTCATCATAATTAGTCAAGGATTTACGAACATCACCTTGGTAACTGTAAAAACTTAAACATCTGTAAAGCAACCAAAATACAAAAATAGTAACAGGAACGATAAACACCATTAAATGGTTATGAAAATCAATAATTCCTTCCATAATAGGTGTTGAGGGGTCCTGAAACCCCAATTGCCAAAAATTTGGTGCATCCATAAAAGTAAAATTGAATAAGAAAAAATTTATGAAAAGTAAAATTTTCATTTTTATGTTTACTCATTACCGGAATTGAACCGGTAATCCTAAAGGAAACAGATTTTAAGTCTGTCGTGTCTACCAATTCCACCAAACGAGTTTCAATAGACTTCGTGTCTAATGTAAATATTAAAATCTTCTAAAATGGGCAAAACTACGATTTTTTAAAGCAACTTTATGAATAGCTTCTCTTTTTTTTATACAATCTCCTTGATTTTTAGAAGCTTTTAAGAGCGTTATACTAAGATTAAAAGCGGTAAAACTACCTTTCTTTCTGGCTGCATTTATCAACCACTTTATAGCTAAAGACAAGCTCCGATTTTCATGTATAGGAATAGGTACTTGGTATGTTGCACCTCCTCTACGTATCGAACGAATTTCAACAAGTGGTTTTGAATTTTCTAATGCACGAAAAAATACTGTTAGGCAATCCTCTTTTTCTTTTTCATATATTAAGTTCAAAGATTCTACGAAAATCTTTTCTGCCTTTTGTTTTTTTCCATCAAGCATTAAATGATTAATGAATTTTCGAGTAAGATACTGAGCTTTTTTT
The DNA here is from genome assembly GCA_004565275.1 of Nannochloropsis salina CCMP1776. Classification (NCBI taxonomy): domain Eukaryota; class Eustigmatophyceae; order Eustigmatales; family Monodopsidaceae; genus Microchloropsis; species Microchloropsis salina. The sequence continues at coordinate 5,872 of CM016495.1, forward strand.
TTACAATTTTTCATATTTTGTTTATTTTGTTTACAAAAATTTTATTTGTTTATTGAAGACCAAGATAAAAACTTGTAATTGTTATTATAAGATCTTAAAAGGTTAGAAGCCTTTGCCATTACTTTTGAAAAATAGCATAAATTAGAAGTCATATAAAAATCTTCAACAAGTAATTTGAAAGGCATTTTATAAATTTTTCCTGAGTTCTTTGGTCTGGTTTTAAACAAACTTTGCTGTTTCATATGAAAATCTTTATCAAACCACAAATTCGCGAAATAAGAAGAAGGAAGGATTTTAGCCATTTCAGTTATCAATTGAGTTTTAGTTTCAAATATAGCAATTTTATTTAATGATTCCAAAAGGATACGAAAAATTTGCCAATCTTCACGTGATAAGTTTGGTCCAATCAAAGCGCGTTGTGTTTTTTGGGGTCTACCTTCGGTATTGTAGTAAATACCTGTCTTTTCAACAAAAGTATAAGAAGGTAAAACAATATCAGCCATATTTGTATTTTTATCTCCGTGTGAAGATTGCACAACAAGAATAGCACATGAGTTATTTTTTAGGTTATTGTCAAAAAAATATGGTTTTTCAATACCTACAGTATATAAAACCTTGCACTTGTTTAAGTCTGACTTTATGGAAGAATTTATACCTAACTCAAAACTTCCTACGGTATTTGCTTCACTATGAAGTAAATTTATACTAAGCTCTTTCTTGAATACAACAGTAAAGAATGATGCTAAATTATTTAAAAGATCGTGGATTACGCAACCATCAATACGCTCTAATACTTTTGCCCCAAAAATTATTTTGGGATCTTTGGCTTGTGCTAAATATTTGCATATAGGATGTTTTCCCTCCGTTATTGATATTAAAGTTTTAGGGCATAAACCTAAGAAATTGAAAGGAAAGGTAGAAGAAAAATTACTCCCAATACAAGCAAAAGAAGTATTTCCTTTTTTGAAAATTTTTCTAAGCCGTAGATTAAAAGTTGATGCTTCTAACCTAGGATTAGTACCAATAAAAAGGCAGAAATCTGCTTTTTCAAAATCAGAAATATCGTTTTGAAATCTATAATTAAATGGATTATCTATATTAAGCTTTAAATTATTATCGATACCTAAAAAGGAAAAGCCATAACTATTTGAAAAATTACGTAAAGCATATAAAGTTTCGAGATCAATACTAGAACTTGCTACAAAACCTACTTTTGAAGGGCCATATTCAAATGAATAAACTTTTAATAATGAAGACAGGTTAGATATTGTTCTTTTCCATTTTGCCGGTCGTAACTCCCCGTTTATTTTTACATAAGGATTTGTTAACCTCTGACGTTTAAGTCCATCATAAAAAAAACGTATTTTGTCGGATATCCAATTTTCATTAATATTTAAGTTTTTACGTGGTAGTATTCTTAAAATTTCAGATTCTTTAAAGTCAATTCGAATATTGCTACCTATTCCGTCTAATGTGTCAATAGATTGAATAGAACGCAATTCCCATGGTCTTGACGTAAAAGCATAAGGTTTAGATGTTAAGGCTCCGGTTAATAGAAGCATAGAATATTAAAATTAAGAAATTAATTGTATTTAACTTTTAGAAGCTTTTTTTGTTCCATATTTTGACCGTGCGACACTTCGGTTTTTTATGCCTTGAAAATCATACTTACCTCTTATTAAATGGTACTTGATACCTGGTAAATCTTTTACACGTCCACCTCTCATTAATACCGTTGAATATTGTTGTAAATTGTGACCTTCACCGGGAATATAAGCGGTTACACGCTTGTTATTTGATAAGCGTATTCTTGCTACTTTACGCAAGGCTGAATTGGGTTTTTTCGGTGTTACAATATATACTTTTAAACAAACACCCTTTTTTTGTGGGCAACCTTCTAAAGCAGGTGTTTTACTTTTAAATGCTTTTGGTTTGCGTGGAGTTTTAAGTAACTGATTAATGGTTGGCATTAAAATTATTATTTATCAAACAAAACTATTTTTTTTCTCAATGCAAGACATCCTATAAACAAAGAATTAGCCACGCATCAAATGGGATTGTTCAATTAATATATTGCCCCGTAAACGATAATAGATTACTAAAATAGCCAGACCTATCGCTGATTCCGCTGCTGCAACCGTTAAAACTAAAAGAGCGAATACTTGACCGATCATGTCGTCAATTGAATTAGAAAAAATTACAAAATTCAAATTAATTGCTAAAAGCATTAGTTCAATTGACATTAATATAATCAAAATATTTTTTCGATTTAAAACGATCCCGAATAAACCTATGAAAAATAATATAGTACTTAGAATTAAGTAATGTTCCATGCAGATAAGAAATATAGTTGTCTAAAAAATTTTAGGTGTATTGGGATTTGAACCCAAGACCAATGGATTAAAAGTCCAGTGCTCTACCAACTGAGCTATGCACCTTCTATTTTTAAAAAATTTGAACATAAAAAATTAAAATTTTACTTAATTAAATAAATAGAATTTTTTTTTTCTCTTAAAATTTGTCTAAATACAAATTGATGTTTTGCCTTTTGAGTAAAATTAAGAGTAAGAACAATAGCCCCTACCATCGCAACTAGTAACACAATACCAGCAATCAAGAAAAAAGGAAAATAATAAGTATAAAGTAATTGACCCAATACTTTAATATTTGTTAAACTATCAATGGAATTTAACCAATTTATATAAAGTTCACGACCACTCAAAGGTAGAAAAGGAACAAAATTTTCTTGCAAAGTTAAAAAAATTTCAAGAAAAAAAATTAAACCTAAAAAGCTTCCCATAGGCAAATAAATCATAAAGTCTTTTTCTTGTTTTGTTACTTTTATATCTAGCATCATAACTACAAAGAGAAACAAAACAGCAATAGCTCCCACATAAACTAATACGAACAAAAGCGACACAAACTCAATTTCTAATAAAAAAAGTGAAAAAGCTGAAGTTAAAAAAACTAAAACTAAGAAGAATACAGAGTGCACAGGATTTTGTGCGCTAATAACTAAAATTGCTGAAAGAATCAGCACAATACTTAATAATAAAAACAACATATGTTTCCTTTCGTTTTCTCAAAATATTTTTTTTAAATTTTAAGTGGTAATTTCCAAGAATTTTTGAATATAAGAGTTTTAAAAGGTAATTTCTTTTTTGCAGCTTGAAATGCATCCAGTATGCGTTGATCTGATACACCATCAACTTCAAAAAGAACTTTACCTTTCCTCACACGACAAACCCACTCTTTAACAACTCCTTTGCCCTTTCCCATTCGTACTTCTGTGGGTTTAGAGGTGACAGGCAGATCTGGAAACGCTTTAATCCAAATTTTACCTTTTCGTTTTAAATAGCGATTAATAACTTGGCGAGTAGATTCAATTTGATGAGCGCTCAAGAATCTTGATTCTTGAGCGATTAAGGCAAATCTACCATTATTAATTGGAGCAAAAGAGGATACAGGTCCGCTTAAACGTCCACGTTGAGATTTAGTATATTTTGTTCTGTTAGGTTTTAATAACATGTTATTTCTTAAATCTTCTTAACTTTTTACAGGTTCGCGCATTTGTATGTGTACGTTGACCCCGGACAGGTAAACCTTGTCTATTACGGATACCTCGAATAGATTTCATATTGACCAATTGATCAATTTTTTGGTTAAGTATCCTTTGTAGATCGCTTTTAACAATTAATTCTGAATTCTCTAACAATTGATCAATATAATAAATATCTTCATCAGTAATTTCTTTCAAAAGAAAATGTTTTTGAAAACCTAAACTTTGACATAGGCGAAAACATGAAGATTTTCCTAAACCGTACACGTCTTTTAATGCTTGAAGTAAATATTTTTTTTTTAAATGCGTTCGTAAAATGTAAACCATAAACAAGTAATTGGAGATGGTCGGAATCGAACCGACAACTTTGTACGTGCAAAGCACACACTCTACCATTGAGTTACACCCCCTATACGCTAGAAACCCACCCCTTTTTCTAGCTTTAAATATTTCCCTAAATAATCAAATGCAATGATTATACCTATTTCGTAGAAATTTAGAATCAATTTAAATTTCTACCATTAACTAGTAAGGAATTTGCCTTATAAAGCAAATAAGATTAGGAAAGCTACTAATAAAGCGAATAAAGCAATAGCTTCAGTTAGGGCGAAACCTAAAATTGCTATTCGAAATAATTCATCTTTAAGATTAGGATTTCGAGAAGTACCAAGTACCAAAGCACCAAATACGGTACCAATACCAACTCCTGCTCCAGCTAATCCAATAGTAGCCAAACCTGCACCTACAAATTTTGCAGCTTGTAATAACATTTTGTTTATTTTTCAGTAAAGAAAAAAAAAATAATCTTCATAGATTAATGTTTATATTCTAATATAGAGATTCGTGTATATATAATCCTAGTTTAGTCAATACTCTAACTAGATTTTCTGATTCCTATGAGCATACCATCTTTACTTAACTTTTGTAACATCAAACGAGATAGTCTATAACCACTAAATATAAACCGTCCACGTCCTGTCAAAATACAGAAATTTTTATGACGAGTAATTGATCCAGATTTAGGTAATTGATCTAGTTCAACGCGAGCTCTTTCACGTAACAAATTCGATAACGCATCATTATTTATTATTGCCTTTAGTACTTTTCTTGATTTTTCGTACTTTGAAAACAACATTTGAATTTTTTTCATACTCTTAATATTTTTTTTCATTTTTCTTTAAAAGGATCGAAGAATTTAAAGAAACGTTTTTGTAATATAAAAACATTTTTTTTTTGTAAGAAAAATTACGACGTTTTTCAGTACAAGTTTTTGATACTGAGGTCTTCCATTTGTAAATATCATAATTATTTAACACACCAATGTGTTTTAAATTGGATATCATCCATGTATGATATGAAGTCTTTTTTTTTGTTGATCTAATTTTATTATTTAATAATACTACACGTTGACCAAAAAAAGAAAGTTTAGACCCACTTTTTGTTAGATACAGTAATGTACTTTTAATGTTTTTACTATTATTATTCAGTATGTAATGTCGAATATTATATGTGTAAACATAAGAATCTATACTATCAATGCATTTTCGATAACCACTAAAGTTTTTTTGTGCAGAAATATTTATAAACGAATCTAAATAATAAGTATATATTTTCTCTTCACTGAAAACTGTTATACCATACATATTAAAACGATTTTCTAATCTTTTTAACAAATTGAATTCTTGATCTGTTTTAGATATGGGCATATCTCTTAGTTCGAGTTCTACCTCTCTTTTTTTCTTGAACTTTATAAAAGCTTCGTTATTGTATAGTAATTTTAAAGGCACTGGTATAAAATATGGAGTTAGTAACGGGCCATCAAAGTTGATATTTTTGTATTCTAAAGTCATCATGTCTAGAAACGGACTCGAACCGTTGACCCAAGGATTTTCAGTCCTTTGCTCTACCAACTGAGCTATCTAAACAAAATATTACTTATTTGACATGTATTATTGGAAAGGATGGGATTCGAACCCATGATACATGTAAATGTATGTTGATTTAGCAAACCAATGCTTTCGGCCACTCAGCCACCTTTCCAAAATTATTTATTTAGAATTAGTGAATTGACGAGAGAGGGATTCGAACCCCCGACATTCGGATTATGATTCCGACGCTCTAACCAACTGAACTATCTTGTCATTTTGATAATGAAATCTTAAAATTTTCGGAATGGTGGGATTCGAACACACGACTTTCTGTTCCCAAAACAGACGCGCTACCAGGCTGCGCCACATTCCGTTAAATTTTACAATTAAATACAGGAAGAGAGGGACTTGAACCCCCAACCATTGGCTTTGGAGACCATTATTCTACCTATTGAACTATCTCCCTTCTCTTTAGGTTGGGATTGAACCAACGACCTAATGGTTAACAGCCATCCGCTCTACCACTGAGCTACTAAAGAAATTATATGGAATTTTATATTCCTTACGGGATTCGAACCCGTGTTATTGCCGTGAAAGGGCAATGTCCTGACCACTAGACGAAAAGAACTTAAAAATAAATATGTTCAACTTTTTAAATAAAGAACAACGGGCTCGAACCGCTAACTTTCTCGTTGTAAGCGAGACACTCTACCAATTGAGTTAATTCTTCAGGAGAAAGTTTTAAAGATACGTTTTAGGATGAAGAGGGATTCGAACCCCCGGTATCATAAAATACTCCAGTTTTCAAGACTAGCACCTTCAACCACTCGGTCATTCATCCAAGCGAAATAGCGAAAGAAGGGATTTGAACCCTCAGCTTTAACCTTGGCAAGGTTACACTCTACCATTGAGTTACTTTCGCATTTGAAACGAGACCTTAAACCGTATCTTTTATTATAGGCTAGAGACGGATTTGAACCGCCATTACAAGATTTGCAATCTTGGACATTACCTTTATGTTATCCAGCCAAACTTAACAGCGGTAGGATTTGAACCTACGGTCTTCAGGACATGAGCCTGACGAGCTACCAAACTGCTCCGCACTGCTTGAAAGCTCAAATTGATTAAATCTAAATTAATTTGGGCTTAGTAGGGATTGAACCTACAACATTACCGTTATGAGCGGTACGTTCTAACCAATTGAACTATAAGCCCTTAAAAAAATAATTAAAAAGTTAAGAGTAAAAGTAAAAAGGTTTTAAATCAAAGACGATTTAATTTAAAAAATGCTTTGAGTAATAATTTTTGTTTTTGATGATGCTGAAAGAAAACTTTTTTTAGTAACCAGAGCAGAAAAGAGAACTTTATAAGTTTTTAAAAAATTTTGTACATTTTTAAAATAAGCTCTTTTTGACGATGCTTCATCTGTAAGACCACCACCTGCAACAGAAATAAAATTAACAATTTTTTTTCGAGTTTTCAAACTTGCAGCTAACACGGGTAAAAGGCCTTTCAAAATAATGAAATAAAAGCTTAAAAAAGCTGACAAAAACCAAAAAATTTGATTGAAGAATGTAATTTTATCAAATTGAGGCATTCAAAAAATTTGAAGAAGATAGGATTCGAACCTATGTAGGATTTACCAACAGATTTACAGTCTGTCACTTTTAACCACTCAGTCACTTCTTCGAAAAATTAGATAAATTTTTTTTTTTTTAGAAAATTAGTACCTTTTAGCTTCAAACTTTACAGTTTGTCCACCAAAGGCCTATCAACGTGATAGTCTTTCACGATTCTTATAGAAAACTAATCTTGAAAATAGATTCTTACTTATATGCTTTCAGCAATTATCTAATATAAATGTAGCTTTCCGGCCATGCTTTTGATAAAACAACCGGTATACCATGGATTTACTTTTCCTGGTCCTCTCGTACTAAGGTCTAAGTTTCTCAGTTTTCTGACGCCTACAGTAGATAGGGACCGAACTGTCTCACGACGTTCTAAACCCAGCTCACGTACCACCTTCCTCGGCGAACAGCCGAACCCTTGGAACCACCTTCAGCTCCAGGATGTGATGAGCCGACATCGAGGTGCCAAACGACTCCGTCGATAGGGACTCTTAAGAGTCATCAGCCTGTTATCCCTAGCGTACCTTTTATCCATTGAGCGATGGTCTTTCCACACAGAACCACCGGATCACTATGTTCAACTTTCGTTTCTGCTTGATTTGTAAATCTTGCAGTCAAGCAGGCTTATGCCATTACACTCTTCTTAGGGATCAACCTAATGAGCCTACCTTGTAAATACCTCCGTTACTTTTTAGGAGGTCACCGCCCCAGTCAAACTACCTAATATACATTGTTTTCGCCAAGAATGAGTTCAAAAAAAATTTACGAGTGGTTTTCCATGATTACCAAAGCTCCCACCTAGACTAGACAAAAATTTTTTTTGAACAGTGTATAAAAATAGTAAAGGTGCATAGGGTCTTTCCGTCTAGCTGTAGGTAATCTGCATCTGCACAGATATTTCAATTTCACTGAATTTATGGTAGAGACAGCGGGGAAGTCGTTACACCATTCATGCAGGTCGGAACTTACCCGACAAGGAATTTCGCTACCTTTGGACCGTCAGAGTTACAGCCGCCGTTTACTGGGACTTAAGTTAAAGGCCAAAACCTCTCCCGTTAATCTTACAGCACCGGGCAGGTGTCAGTCCCTATACATCTTCTTACGAATTAGCAGAGACCTGTGTTTTTACTAAACAGTCGCTACCCCCAATTCTGTGCCAATCAAAAAAAATTTCTTTTTTTTAATCACTCCTTCTCCCGAAGTTACAGAGTCATTTTGCCGAGTTCCTTTACCATAATTATTTCAAACGCCTTAGTATACTCTACTCGTCCACCTGTGTCGGTTTTCAGTACGGTTTTTTTTTCAGCTATTTCCTGGAAAAAATAATAAACACGAAAAAATCAATTTTTTCGTATTAACCTTTTTTTTCGTCACTTTATTCAGAATCTTAGTCAATACCCATCAAGTCAAGTTTACACCTTTATTTTAGGGACCGTCTTTTCTCGACGAAATCTAATTTTACGTCGGAAACCTTGGACTTACGGCGACAATGTTTATCATTGTTTATCGCTACTAATGTCAGTATTCTCACTCTTGGTTTCTCTATTAATTTTAACAAATTAACTTCATTAAACTCCAAGACGTTCCGCTACCACTTTTAACAAGTTTGTCGATTCGGTTAAAATTTTAATTCCCTTACATTTTAAGCGCATAAAAGTTAAACCCGTAAGCTGTTACGCTTTTTTAACTAGCTGGCTGCTTCCAAGCCTACTACGGGAATGTCTGAACCTTCATACTTCTTCTCAAATAAAATTTTATTAAGGACCTTATCGAACAATCTGGGCTGTTTCCCTCTCGACTATGAACCTTAGCGCCCACAGTCCGGTTGTTCAAGAAGACAAAAATGTATTCGGAGTTTCCTTAAGTTCGGTAAGATCCGAAAACCCCCCTAGCTTATGGAGTGCTCTACCCCAATTTTTCTTTTTTGAACACTCTACTTAAATAGATTTCGCGGAAAACCAGCTATCTCTAAGTTTGATTAGCCTTTCACCCCTAACCACAAATCATCCCAGTATTTTTCAACATACACGAGTTCGGTCCTCCAATTAATGTTTCCATTAAATTTTCAACCTGTTCATAGTTAGATCACTTAGTTTCGGGTTTTTTCTCACAAACTTTTAATATATTTTTAATCGCCTATATTTTTCAACTTAAGCTTGCTTGTAAAAAAAACTCACTGACCCATTATGCAAAAGGTACGCCGTCACTAATAAAGCTCCGACTGTTATTAAACATTGAATTTTAAACTTTTCACTCTCAAAAGTTCTTTTTCACCTTTCCCTCACGGTACTTGTTTACTATCGATTTCCAAGACAAGGTTTAGATTTTGAGGGTGGGACCCCATTCTTCAAACAAAATAAGCTGGTTTTGTTTTACTTAGTTAAAAATAAAAAATTGATTTACAGGAATTTCACCTTCTTTGAATAATTCAATAATTAATTATTTTTAAACAAATCTAAATTGCGTTCACTCGCCATTACTAACAATATCTCGGTTGATTTTTTAAAAGATTACTTAGATGTTTCAGTTCATCTTATTTTATTTTCGCCCTTTAGGGCGAAAATAGTTCCTACGAACAAGTTTTCTTTCTGGATAGAGAAAAATCAAAAAAAATTCCTTTTCTCATTTCGTGATACTACACGTCCACATAAATCTTGAAATCAAGGTAGCCCTTCAATGTTTTACACTTTTTAATAATTAGAACTATGTGAATTTTACACATTCTACAGGAATTGAACCTGTTACCATCAGCTTAGAAGGCTACTGCTCTATCCAAATGAGCTAAGAATGTTTAAATTTAACGATATTTTATTATAAAACATGTAAACATATTTAAAAAATTTATTAATGCGGGTAATGAGAATCGAACTCATATCCTCTGCTTGGAAGGCAGATAATTTACCATTAATCTATACACGCTAACAGTTACACAGTTATTGCTATTTTATTATTAACTGAAAACTGTTGCAAACATGCTTTTAAGGTTACATTTATCAAAATTAATTTTTTCTTCATTAGGCTGCCAGTGCATACACAGACTTTTACATCGATAAAACGAGAAAAACGGGATTCGAACCCGCGGCTTTTGACGTGACAGGTCAACACTCTAACCACTGAGTTACTTTCTCTTTTAAATATAAAGACTAAGGAATTAAAAGGTTAAACATACTTAATAAACTTGTTTTTTTGACAACCAAATTTTTATACCAAAAGCTCCATACAAAGTTATTGCTTGAGTTTGATAATAATCTATTTGTGTTTTTATAGTTTGAAGTGATATTTGACCTTTAATTAAAACAATGGTTTTGGTTCTTCTACGTTTATTAAATCGGCCTTTAATAAGTATTTTTACACCATCAACACAAAAAAAGTAAGGCGGCAGATACTTGAAAAAAACCTGTAAAGCTTTTTTTAAAAATCTTACGCTTTGAGTATGTCTACGGTTATTTTCTATCATATGAGAAATTAATTTTCCTAACAAATAAGCATTGCCGTAACCAAAAGTTCCTAATACAAAATAAATAATTTCTAAAGACTCACAAAAGTATTTCTTTAACTGTTTGTTTTTTTGAAAAAAAAAACAATTTTCTTTGAATAAAAGATTGATACAATTTAAATGACGGAAGAAAATCTAATTGTTTGCTATAAATTTTTATGTGTATATCTTCATAACCCGTAAAATGATGTAAAGATTCACACAAATTTTGATTCAATCTTAAAAGAGATTTTTTATCTTTTTTTACATTTAAGGGCAATAAAGAATTTTTAATATTATAGTTTTGAAATTCATAATTAAACTTGTTTATAACAAAAAGTTTTTTTAGTTTCTCGAATTTTAATCTTAAAAGGCTAGATCTAATAGAATTTTTCTCAGTTCCTAAAATAGATAATAATTTTTTTTTACAAGCACGTAAATTTTTTGCTTTTTTCGCTAACAAAAAAAAGCAGAATCTGTATTTATAAGTTAGGACAGACGAATTAAAAATGAAATTTTTTTTATACAGGAAGCTTTTTTTACGTTTTTTCTGCGACAGAGTATATCTTGACCTTTTTAAAGGTTTAAGTATATCATTTTCATTAGAAGGTTCCTCAAGTTCTTCAATAAAGGTTTTTAAATCTCTCATTTTTCTTAGATCTATATATTCTTCTTTAACAGTTCGAAATAAATTTTTAGCCCACAAGAATTTAGCTTGTTTGCCAAGGAGATAACTGAAATACAAATCTAATTCGAGCAAAATTTTTTTACCGGATCTTTGCATTTTCAAATTTCTTAATAAAATACCCCTAGATCGTAACAAAACTTCTAAAAACTTACGAAGTTCCAAATCTTGATGTTGAATAGACGCAACATTATTTTTAGGACAAATCCATGAGGATAATTCAGGCTTGGTTATTAATTGACGAAAAATAGTAGGATTAATTTTTTGACCCATTCTTTATTTTTTGGTTTTTTTCTTTTTTTTCTTTTTAAATTGATAACGAGCTCTTGTTCCTACAAATTCTCCTATTTTGTACCCGAGCATTTCAGGTATTACCAATAAAGGTATAAAATCTTTTCCATTGTGGACTTTAAGTCGCATACCAAAAAATTCATCTGTTATAATTGATGATCTAGACCATGTTTTTAAAGATAAATTTGCATTTAGAGTTCGAATCTTTTTTAAGTTTAAAGGTAAAGTTTTCGAATTGTTCATTAAAATTTAATTTTTTTTTCTGCTAACCAATATAAGAGGATTACGAGATCTACTTGTTTTTGATCCTTTAGTAGGTTTTCCCCAAGGTGTCACCGAAGGGCGACCGCCTGAAGTTTTGCCTTCACCACCGCCGTGTGGGTGATCTATAGGATTCATGGCAACACCTCTAACATTAGGCCGTTTATTACGCCACCGATTTCGACCCGCTTTTCCTATAGTACTCAAATTATGATTTTCATTGGATACAACACCCAAAGTAGCATAACAATCTAAATGTATCAACCTTTGTTCTCCAGAAGAAAGACGAACACGAGCATATTTTTTTGTTTTCTGTATAAGCTGCGCATACGTACCGGCCGCTTTACAATATTGACCACGTTTTCCTTTTGAAGTAGACAAATTGTGCATCAAACTACCTACGGGTATTCGATGAAGAGGCATTGCATGTCCCAATTTAATTTCAGCTTCTTCACCCGAACGTATTAGAGCGCCAACACATAAATTCTTAGGACATAAAATGTAGGCGTGTGTGCGTTTAACAGGATCAAACACACGCGCCAAATAAGCAGTTCTAAAAGGGTCATATTCTACAGCTTCTACAATGCCAGTCGTCGTAAGCCTTCGAAAATCTATTGTTCTATAAATCTTTTTATGCCCTCCACCTTTTTGAAATATCGTAATTTGACCCTTATGATTACGACCAAATTTCCTAATCAGAAATGAAGTTTTACTTTTCAATGATTTTTTTGTCCAAATTTTAGGCCTTTTTAAAGCTTTAAAAGTTCGTTGAGATGGAGTCGTGGGTTTAATTTTTTTAAAAAGTAAATTATCCATAATATTTTAATTTTATTTTTTTGTAAATAATATAAAGGTTTTAATTTTTATGAGCAAAAGAATCTGACCAGGGGCTTCGAAAATCAAAGAATCGAAACTCTTGTGTTAATTCTAAAGGCTGAGAAATAACACGTTTTAATTTTTCATCGTAACTAACTTCAACGTAACCACTTAAAGGAAAATCTTTACGTAATGGATGACCTTGGAAGCCATAATCGGTAAGTATTCTTCGTAAATCAGGATGATTTTGGAAAAATACACCAAATAAATCCCAAATTTCACGTTCCCACCAATTAGCAGCAGGATATAAAGGAATCATAGACAATAATGGCGTTACTTCGTTAACGAAAGTTTTAACACGGATTCTTCGATTATGATGAATACTTAACAGCTCATATGAAACCTCAAACCGATTTTCTCTTTCAGGGTAATCGGTTCCCGATATAGCTGTTAAACAATTAAATTGGCATAACATGTTGTATTTTAAAAATTTCATAACACCATATAAATCTTTTGGGTGAACGGTCAATATTAATTCATCTTTAAAAATTTTAGAATTTTCTAAAGGAATAAGTTTTTTTAATGTTTTAATATATAAGATTCCAATCATTAGCTTACTGTATATTCAAAATTTTATTCCCATTCCAAAGCACCAATTTTCCAGGCATAAAAAAATCCTAATGCAAGCTCAATAATAAAATCAATCATGGTCCAAAATCCCCATGAAGTAATGTGACTCAAAGAAATTGCCCAAGGAAAAAAGAAAACGGCTTCTAAATCAAAAATAATAAACAATATAGCTACCAAGTAAAAGCGAATATCAAAAGTATTTCTGGCATCTTCATACGGGTCAAATCCACATTCATATGAAGACAACTTTTCAGTGTCTGGATTTTGAATGGCTAAAATATAAGACAAGGTGAAAATAATAATACTTAAAAAAATGCTAACAAACAGAGCTATCCATACAGGGAAATATTCTTCATAGAATAAAGAGGGCATTAATGTTATTTTTTGTAAATTTTCTAAAAAATTATTTAGGAGCCTCCCCACCAGTAAATACTAACGAACAAAAATAACCAAACAACATCTACAAAATGCCAGTACCAAGCAGCAGCTTCAAATCCAAAATGATGTTCCACTGTAAAATGATAGTTATAAAGTCGAATAGCACAAACAATAAGAAAGCAAGTACCTACAAATACATGAAATCCATGAAATCCAGTAGCCATATAAAAAACAGATCCATATATACCATCAGACATAGCAAATCCAGCATGATAGTACTCATAAACTTGAAAACTTGTAAAATAAATTGCATACAATATAGTGTAGATTAACGAGCTTAACGCGTCTTCTCGTCGATTATGAATGATAGCTTCGTGCGCCCAAGTTACTGTGGCACCCGATGTTAATAAAATGATTGTATTTAAAAAAGGAATCCCCCAAGGCGACATAACTTCAATAGCTTTCGGAGGCCACACTCCACCTATTTCAGGAACAGGTGCCAAACTTGAATGAAAAAAAGCCCAAAAGAAAGCAAGGAAAAACATTATTTCCGAAACAATGAAAAGAATCATACCCATTCGAAGTCCACTCTGAACAGCTTTAGTATGTTGCCCTTCAAAAGTTCCTTCTCGGACAATATCTCGCCACCATGTATACATTACAAAAAGTAGAAAAAGAAAACCAACGAATAGAAGAAAACCTCCACCACTGTAATTATGCATATATAAAACCCCACCACTTGTGACAGTAAAAGCTGCAAAAGCTGCAACTAAAGGCCATGGGCTAGGGTCTACTAAATGAAAAGGATGTTTTTGAGTATTTTTTTTGATTAACTCATACATGTTTATAATAAGGATTTAAAAAAATGATAGGGGTTTTAAAAAATTTAAATTTTTTTAACGTCATAACAGATTAGTTTTTCTTCTAATATCCCTAATAAGGGAACTAAAACAAGAAAAAAAAAAAAGTAATACAAAGTTGCTATTATACCTAAGTAAGTATAAGGCTCCGCAACCTCTTTTTGACCAATCCAACCTAAAAAAAGGAAGTCAAAAAATAAAAACCAAAATGCTTGCGCATATAATGGTCTAAAATAAGTACTTCTTACTCGAGAAGTATTTAGATATGGTAAAATTAAAAGTAGAACAATAGCTCCACCCATAGCTAAAACACCCCCTAATTTATGAGGAACAGATCGAAGTATCGCATAAAAAGGTAAAAAGTACCATTCCGGAACAATGTGCGCCGGAGTTGTTAAGGGGTCCGCAGGAACATAATTGTCAGGATGATTTAACTCATTAGGGAAAAAATATAAAAAGACTGAAAAGACAATCAATAAAATGAAAAGACTAAACAAATCTTTTACGTAAAAGTACGGATAAAAAGAAATCTTGTCTCCGTAATATTCAACTCCCAAAGGATTATTAGATCCGACATCATGAAGAAGGGCTAGATGAACAATAGCAGCACCCGCAATTACAAAAGGTAAAGTGTAATGTAAACTAAAGAAACGATTTAATGTAGGATTATTTACAGAAAAACCACCCCACAACCATTCTACAATATCACGCCCCACAAAAGGTATAGTAGAAAATAGATTGGTAATTACAGTAGCTCCCCAAAAACTCATTTGACCCCAAGGCAAAACGTAACCCATAAAAGCAGTTGCCATCATTAAAATAAAAATAACAACTCCCGACATCCATAAATAATGTCTAGGGTACATATAAGAACCGTAATATAATCCTCGAAAAATATGACTATACACTACAATAAAGAACATTGAAGCCCCATTTGCGTGAATATATCGGATTAACCAACCATATTTTACATTTCTCATAATATGTTCAATGCTATAGAATGCATATTCCATTTTAGGACAATAATGCATCGCAAGGAAAATACCGGTTAACATTTGGATACCAAGGCAGATTCCAGCAGTTGAACCAAAGCTCCACATATAATTTAAATTTTTAGGAGTAGGATAATCAATAATATGACTATCTAAAATACCTGTTAAAAGATGTTTATTCCAACGCCAACACATAGCAATTTTTTGAAAATAAGAAGTAAAGAATATACAATTTAACTAACCGAAGAGAAATTTTTAAAAGTGTTATTTTTATTTTTCGTTTTTTTCATTTTTATCATTTGTCTTATTAAAATTTTTATAAACATTTTTAAAATTAAAAAAGAGAATAATAAATTTATTGAAAATTTTTCGAATATCACCGAACAAGAATAATACTAGCAAAATAAGGATAAATAATTGACCAAAACTAATCATATTGACTTTTGACAGTAGGTGGAAATTTTAAGGCGGATAAAAAAATTGAAACTTCCTTTGAATTCTTCGCTTTAAAATTTAAGTTTACGCTTAATTTGGGTAAATCCTGAAAATAATCATATTCCTTGGCTATTTCTTTAAATAGAAACAAATTATCAAGTTTGAAAAAAACATTGTTGTCTACAACAACATAACAAAAATTTTTTATACGTGGCAAAATACAAAAGATAAACTTTTCAAAAAAAAAAAATTTGTTGATGCCTCTCAAATCTATCTTGCACCCAATAGCGACCCCGCCTTTTGTTTTTAATAACAAAGTGGTTTTTTTCGATATTGTTATATATGGAAATTGGGAACATAACAGAGGAGCTGAAGCCAAAGAGGGCAACAAATTCTTAAAGGTTGATTGTGAAGCGCTAAAATTGATAACAATCTTATTTAAAAAGGGAATTTGTAGAGCGTTATTGTAATCAAATTTTGTTAATAAATCTTGTTTTATTATATGTTGGTAATAATATTTGAAAGTATACATAGCAAGTTAAATAAAACCAGCAGATAAAGCCGCAACTTTCATAAACTTAGAATGACGTAAAATTTTAGGGACAGGACCTAAAACTCTTGTTGCAAGGGGCTTATTTTTAGTTGTCATTAAAACAACGCAATTTTTTTGATATTGTAATTGTGTTGAATTCTGACGAGAAAATTTGGATTTTGTCCGAACAATAAGTGCATGAACAACTTCACCTTCTTTAACTTTAACTTTTTTTTTCTTGTGCTGTTTGACGACGCGTATAGAGGCAATAACAAGATCACCAATCTTAGCAAATTTTCGTCGAAATCCACCTAGGATTTTTATACACTTGACTTTTTTTGCTCCAGAATTATCTGTTACTTGTAATAGTGTTTCTGTTTGAATCATTGTTTAGGTGGAATAAAATCGTAAAGAAACAAAGCTACAAAAAATAGTAGCCACAAACGAGGATCATCAACAACAAAATATTTTGAGCCCCATGCAAACTTTAAGAAAAGAAGAAAAGCTTGATACCATACGAAAGTGAAAATAGAAAGATAAAAAAACTGTACGATAAATTTACGCATATTTTATTTTTTAATATTAATTTTTAAATGATTTAAAATCTGTATTTATAAAAAAGATAGCAATTACAAATAAAAACCATAATTTTGAATCAGACAATAAAATAAAAGTTGAATTCTCAAATCTAAAATAAGCTAAAAAAGAGATTAAACTAAAAACCATAGCTAAAGTATAATGATAGAAAAAACCAGTTTGCAATACTTTTAAATTTAAAGCTATTTTTGAAACTAAACGCGTCAACCCAAATGGACCCAATGATTCAATTAAACCACGATCTATTTGCTTATAAGTCAGGTTATACGCAGCTGACAAAAAGAATTGACCAATAATTTCATTATATATCTTATCAAAAAACCATTTTCGATTCAAAAAAGTATAGAACTTAAGTCCCAATGGAGATGTTTTAAACAAAAAAAGACTTTGAGAACCGTAAAAGTAAAGTATGAATGAGGTCAGAGCTCCTAAGATGGACAAACAAACAGGCAGAAGTTTTGCGGCTTGCGGAATATGTTCTGCATCTACAATGTTAAAATTCTTAGGTTGTATATAAATTGATCCTTGCCAAAAATTAGTACCTAACCCAATAATCATATCTTTAGTTAAATAACCTATAAATATACTCGGAATAACTAAAATAAGTAAAGGCAAAGCCATTCTCCAGGGCGCTTCATGCGCATTCAAAATTAGAACTCTGTAACCGTTAGGCTTAGAAAGAAAAGTTAAATAAAGGAGGCGAACCGAATAAAAAGCTGTTAAGAAAGCAGACAGACTCCCTAATACATAAGCAAAATGACCTGGAGTAGAATATTTTCCATAAGCAACTTCCAAAATGACATCCTTTGAATAAAAGCCTGTCAAAAACGGGAAACCCATTAAAGAAAAAGAACCTATTAACATCATTCCATAAGTAAACGGCATAATTTTTGAAAGACCACCCAATTTTCGCATGTCTTGTTCATCACCAACCGCATGAATGACACAACCAGCACCCAAAAACAATAGAGCTTTAAAAAAAGCATGGTTGGCTAGATGAAAAACCCCTACATGATAATTTGAAAGACCACATGCAAAAATCATATAACCTAATTGACTACAAGTAGAATACGCAATAACCTTTTTCATATCATTTTGAAGCAACCCCGTACTAGCAGCAAAAAAAGCAGTCATAGCACCTATGATAGTGATAACGGATAAAGCGCCAGGTGCATACTCATATAAAGGTGAACATCTTGCGATTAAAAAGACGCCTGCTGTAACCATTGTTGCAGCATGAATTAACGCTGATACTGGAGTCGGACCTTCCATAGCATCAGGTAACCATGTATGAAGCCCTAATTGAGCAGATTTCCCTACAGCACCTATAAACAATAAAATCCCAACTAAATCCAATAAATTAAAATCTATATTTAAAAAATTAATAGTATCAGATAGAAAATAAGGTGCCAAAGTAAAAATGGTAGAATAGTCAACAGCTCCAAAGGTAACAAAAATACAAAAGATACCTAAAGCAAGTCCAAAATCACCTATACGATTCATAAACATTGCTTTTATAGCAGCTTTATTTGCTTGAATTCTTGTAAACCAAAAGTTTATCAATAAATATGAGCACAAACCAACTCCTTCCCACCCAACAAACATTTGAATAAAATTATCTGCTGTTACCAAAATAAGCATAAAAAAGGTAAAAAGAGATAAATAAGACATAAATCTAGGTAAATGCGGGTCATGACTCATGTATTCTGTAGAATAAAGATGAACTAAAAACGAGATAAAAGTTACTACAATTAACATAACAGCAGTCAAACTATCAAACTGAAATCCCCATGCAAAACTAAAAAGTTCTGAATCAAACCAAGGCATTATTTGAAGAAAACACGGAGATCCAGCAAAAGCTACTTCGTAAAAAGCAAAACAAGACATTAAGAAAGTAAGGCCCAAGCACAAAATTGTAATAAACCCTGCTCCTTGAGACCCTATAAAAAAGCCGAAAAATCCAGCTGCTATTGAACCAAATAAAGGTAAAAAGACTAATGTTAAATACATAATTTTAATTTTTTAAAAGTATGGTTATAATATAACGACTAATTATAAAGAAACAAAAGTAAGTAAACGTCTTAAATTTAACCAAAATGTAATCTTTGAATTAGTTGTTGATAAATCGAACTTACCTAAGTGAATAAAATCGAAAGTTTTGTAATTTATTTCTAAGTGTCGTGGAATATAATAATTATAAAGAGTACGGCGCCGTTTCCTAAGAAAATAAAAAATTCCTATTTTTTTTCTGTCTCGTTGTTTTTTGCGTTTCCAAGTTAATCTTTTATATTGAAGAAAAAAATTTTTCTTTTCTTTTACAAATTTTTTCTTTGTCTTTGAAAAAAGATTAAAAAGTTGTTTTATCTTCAATCTATTCAAATTAAGATTCTTAAAAACAATTTTGTATTTTTTCTTATGAGCTTTAAGGTAAAGAAATAATCTTGATTCAAGAATTTTCGTATATTTCTTTTGAAGAACTGAAAAAGAATAACTTTTTTGATCTGCTTTTAATCTTTTTATACAATTAGTCAATTTTGATATTTTTAAATTGTTATAAAAATTTTTGTATCCTTTCTTAGGTGAATAGTTTTCATTTAAGATCGAACAATCAATAACAATATTGTTTCTATTATATTGTTTTAAAATAGAAAAAGTATAAAATTTTAATATTTGCATGCGAATTTCTTCTAGCTTTTTTTTCCTTTGGCTTTCTAGTACACTAGTATAAAACCCACTACTTTGTAATTTAAAAGAAAAATCATTTAGAGCTTTAAGAGAAAAATCATTAGAGAAACTTATATTTGTTCTTTGGTATCCTTTCAAAATTTTTAGTAATACGTATATTGAAGTTTTGATATTTAAATGAGCCGAGTTTGTAATTGAAAAAGGTAATTCTGCATTTTTCAGGGTAGGAAAATATTTAAGGTTTTCTAATTTACTAAAAAGAGATCTGTTAGAAAACCTCTTTGGAAAAGAAAAAGAGCTATTAGTCTTTAATAAGCATTTATTTTTTTCATAATTCATTTTTGATGCTTTCTGATCTTATTTTTGTAAAATTTTTATACCATTTTTCAAATTACTATAAAAATCATAAGAATTATTTACAATAACAGAATTACTAAAGCTCGATACTTTTTTATACAAAAACTTTTTTCGTGATTTTTTATGCCTAAAATAAAAAAAAAGTATTGTTCTTTTTAGGTAACCTGAAATAATTTCATGAGATTTAATAGGGTCTAGTTGTACTATATCAAATTTTTTAAGATCGAATGAACAATTTTTAGAAACTAAACCTGAAATTTCAATATGACCAGATTTTATCAAACGACGAGCCTCCATTAAACTGGCCGCGTAACCTAATCGATAAAGCAGATTTTGTACTCTATTTTCGACTAAAGAAAGCATACTCCTAGCTGGTGAAACATCAGACCTTGTTCCCAAACGTAGAGCTTCACGAGTCAAGTTTTTCAATTGATAATACTTAAGTCTTCCTCCCCCATAATAAAGCTGTAAACGTTGTTTATCTAAGAGTAAGAATTTATATATTTTTTTTAATCTTATTAATTTTTCATCTTCGTAAGACCTATTCAAAGGATACGCCGATTTATCTTGATTAAAAAATCTATATTTGCGAGAATAATAAAAGTTTTTAATATTATCCCATTTTTGTTTTTCAAATCGTATAATTTTTAAGCCTTTTTCTCGCCAAAAAGCTTTTTTTAGCCGGTTTAACTTTTTAAATTTAGGTGCATAACGTTTGATAGACATTATTACTTTGCTATTGCCGTATTTCCCATTTTCATGGTATCTTCGGTTTGAGTAAAATTTCCAATCGAGTTCGATATGATTTCGTGGATTTTAAATTCAATATTTGGTTAGAAAAATTTTTCTTTTAATATTTATTAATTTTATTTCTAGACTTTATTTTTCGATCAGGAAATTTACGTACTTTTGTAGTAAAAAGATAGTAGAAAAGATTATAAACAAATAACCCGCCTTTTTTAGATTTTATATTGGCGGGTATAGGATAATCTAGTTTGAAATAATCATCCTCTGTACTAACAAAAGAGATAATAGGAATATCTAAACCTTTGGTTTCTTCAAATACCATAAGATTTAAAGAAGGGTTAAAGATAAAAATAACATCTGGTTGTTTACTACTAATTTGGGTGTTGAATGTATTTAACGAAGCTTTATTTTCATAATTGCTGAAAAATCCATAAATGCCTTTTTCCATAAAATAATGATTGTTCTGGATACATAAATACGAAAATTCTTTTTCTAAACCAACAGGACTTCCTATAAAAAGAATCTTTTTGTTGGACAAATGAATTTTTTGTAAAATTTTATAGGCGCGTTTTAAGTAGAGCACACTTAATTCTGGATTTATTATGCAAAAATTATTACGAAATCCATTTAAAAAAGGTTTAAATTTTGGGTTCCACAAAGATTTTAATGAACCAATGTGCAATTTATAAGTAATAAACTTTTGCACAACAAAACGGTTTAAATTATTCTGTATAATTTTCATCAATATTAAGTTTTTTTGCCTTGTTTTAGGAAAACTTTTTCTCCTAAGTAGTAAATACCTTTTTCTTTGTACGCTGAAGGTAATTTTAATCTACGCAATATAGCCGAAAAATTATGTAATTTTTGTAAATTTATTCCTTTTAACAATAAAATTCGTGGTTTGGGTATAGAAAGTTGTATGTAATTAGGAAGCTTTATCCTAATTTGATGACTAAAACCCAATTTAAATATCAAAAAATTAGAGCTTGAAAAATTCTCAATAGAAACTTGGTATCCAATTCCAATAATGTTTAGTTGTCTTCGATAACCCAATAAAACACCGAGAGCTGATTGAGCTAAAAGAATTTGGTACATATTAAAAAAAGCTTTCTTTTTTTCATAAGAAAGCGATCGGATCAAATAAAGTTTTTTATCAAGTCTAGAATATTCAAATTCAGTGTATAACGGGTAAATTATGGAACCTTTAGGACCTTCAACGAATAAAACTTTTTGGTCACACCACAAATAAAGTTTTAAGTTTTTTGATTGACGCAAATAATAACTTTTGGTTACAAGCATTATCTTTTTATTGTAAAACACAAAGAATCTCACCACCTAAGTGTAACTTACGGCACTCTTTATCAGAAAAAATTCCTCGTGGTGTAGATATAATCAGTGTTTGCAATGACGTGTTAAGTTTCCATAAACTTTCTACTCTTACGTAAAGTCTACAACTTGGTTTTGATAAAGCTGAAAGTTTTGTAATCGCAGGGTTTCCGTTATTGTACTTAAAAAAAATTTCTATTTTATCAGATTGACCTGAAAGCTTACGAAAACCATTAATATAACCTTCTTTGTACATTACTTTTAAAACATCGATACATATAGCTTTATGAGGGTGTAAAACAGACTTTTTACGTGTTAATAAGCCATTACGGATGGTAGAGTACATCTTCCAAATTGAATGTTGCATTGTGTGTTAATACCAAAGAGGGGACTTGAACCCCTATTCTGTTAAAGAACTAGAACCTAAACCTAGCGTGTCTGCCAATTTCACCACTTTGGTAAAAAAAAAAAAGATTAATTTTTAAGTTGAAAAACGAGATTTAATAAACTTGCTTCTAGAGGATCTAAAAAAATCTTAGGATAAATACCCATTAAAATAGTTCCTATAATTAAAGGCAAAAACACGTAAAATTCTCGTCTATTAATATCATAAGAATATTTTAAATGAAGGTGTCCTTCATCTTTTTTTAAATTTCCATAAATTACTCTATTATACAGCCATAAGGAATAAGCTCCACCCAAAATCATCCCAGTAGCACCCAAAAAAGTTACGGTAGTATTTTCTTTAAAACTACCCGCAAGGATGAGAAATTCTCCAACGAAACTACTAGTTCCAGGTAAAGCAATATTAGCCATTGTAAAGAACAAAAATATGAGTGCATACAATGGCATAATATGAACCAATCCACTGTAATATTTTATTAATCGAGTATGAAAACGATCATAAACAACACCTATGATAAGAAACAATGCACTTGAAACAAAACCATGGCTAATACTTTGCAAAATGGAACCCCCTAGACCTATCAAGTTAAAACTATAAATCCCAATCATAACAATATTCATATGAGCAACAGAGGTATAAGCTATAATACGTTTAAAATCTGTTTGACGAATTGCAGTTAATGAAGTATAAATGACTCCGAGCACAGCAATAGAATAAACTAAAGGTGTGAAATAAAAATTAGCTTCTGGAAACAAAGGTAGAGAAAATCTCAAAAACCCATAACTTCCTAATTTTAACAATATTCCAGCCAATATTACAGACCCAGCAGTTGGTGCTTCCACATGAGCTTCAGGCAACCAAATATGAACAGGAAGCATTGGAACTTTCGTGGCAAAAGAAAGGAAAAAAGACAGCCATAAAAGTCTTTGCTCAAAGGCAGTAAATTGAGCAGAGGCAACAACAATTTGGTAATCAGTGCTACCTACAGTCCAATAAATGTATATAATACCTGCCAACATAAATACAGAACCAAATAAGGTATAAAGAAATAACATAGTAGCAGCTCTTATTTTTCTCTCTCTTGATCCCCAAGTTAAAATCATAATAAACATTGGAATAAGAGTTGCCTCAAAAAGAATATAGAACATTAACAAATCTAAAATTGTAAATACTCCCAACAGTAAAGATTCCAAAATGAGAAAAGTTAAAAGATATTCTTTTAAATGGATGTGTATATTATCCCAACTAGATAACAAACATATAAAAATTAATAAAGTTGTTAAAATAACAAAAAAAAGAGAAATGCCATCTATGCCCAATAAAACGTATGTCGATGAATTTGAATCCCATGGGAACCAATAATGCACAGTTTCGATAAATTGAAACTTAGATAAAGATTTATTAAAATTAACCCACAAAGCCAAAGAAAATAGAAAAGTAATACCTGAAATTATTAAAGCAAGACTCTTCATTAGAGTTTTTTGTTCATTTGGCAACCAAGCAATTACAAAACTGCCAAAAAGTGGAAAAAGTATTAGAAAACTTAAAATTAAATTAACACTGATAATAAAATTATAGGCTAATACAACTAAGAAGCTAATCAAAATTTTATTAATGAAATTAGAAGATGTAAAAAGTTTAAACATTTTTTTATATTTTAAATTTTATTTTTTATAGCAGCTTTAGTTTACAATTTTAAAAACCAACTTTTCTTTGTTGAAATTGTTTGTAGATGTATTAGTTCCAATTAATAAAAATAAGCCAAACCCTTAAATAGACATCGGATTTATTTGATCTCCTCGACGCATGGTAGGTTATATAATTCATATTGTTTCATGCTAGTAAATATTACATGTATAAATTATATAACTATATATTCTTTTTTAAAATTGATATTTTTAATATAGTTGATAAGGGTTGGGAGGAATCCTTATCAACTATTAATTTAAAATATTAAAATAGATAACCAAAGAAAAATTCAACATCCTCTTCAAATTAACCACCCCCTTTTTCCCCCTCCTTATAAAGATCTCCTTCTTATAAAAGAAAGGTAGTAAGTGTATTTTCTTCATTAAGCTGCTTGTGCACACAACAGTGAATACTTTGAGAAACTTAAAAGTATTGTAGTGTTTGACGGGTTGGACAATGTATCAAATTGCGCCAAAAAGGTTGTTTCAAATAGCATTGAAAGGATTTGTATTTAGGCGTGTAAAAAGTTGTGTATTTTTATATACGCCTAACTTTTTTAGGTCTACACCCATTGTGCGGATTTGGTGTAAGATCACGAATTCCTTCTATTTCCAAATTATTTTTGTTTAAATAGTGTAAAACCGCAGAACGCGCCCTTGCAAACCCATTTAAATGTAAAAAAACTTTTTGATGCCCTTGTTCCTGAGCTTTTTTAATAATAAAACATAGGGTAGATTTAATAGCAAATTTCGTAGTGCGCTTTTTTTTACCTTGAAAACCTAGACTCCCACAAGATTTAATAAACTGAACTCTTCCTTTTAGGTTCGTTAAACTTACTATTGTATTATTCTTTGATGATTTTACATAAAGTATAGCTTGACAACTTTTGGCCAAAACACTACTTTTTTGGTTTGTTGGCTGAAATTTTGACAATAATTTGTCTTGTAAATTTGCGTTATCTTTTTTTAATTCACGTTTATATTGGTAAAATTCTTTTAATTTGAACATTGGTTATAGCGAAAAGAAACTTTGACAAGAAGATCAGATGATATATTTGCATCAATACTATGGATTAATTTGTTTTTTAGGAAAGCTCCTTTTAGAACAATTAAACCATTATACAAACGAATTTCGTAACGTTCTTTTGCTTTTTTGTTAACGTGGGGTGATTTTAAAACAGTAAATTTTTTTATTTCAATCGGCATGCTTATAAAAGAAAAGTCTAAATTTTTAGCTTTAGCTAAAAACTTTAGTGTTTTTACAAAATGTTTAGAACTTTCTTTATTGTGCGTCTGGAAACGTAAGAGTAATTCAGATTCTTTGTATTGTTTCATTTATTATTTTATAATCTTATTTTTTATTTACGCGTATGATAAAAGTAACAATTTATTTTTTAGAGATCTATAATAGGTTTTTTGTTTTGTTTTTTACTTGGTTGTTTAATTTTATAGTTGTTTATAGCTATAAAACAGAAGTTGTTTATTTGCTAGGACAACACCAACAAAATGTTTTCCCTTATTTTATATCTACTAATCTAACTGAAATTTTCTTTGTTTTTATAAAATTAAGTTTCTTTGTAAGTTTCTATTGTTTATATCCTGTATTGCTTATTCAACTAGCTTTATTTTTGATACCAGCCTTATATAAATATGAGTATACAATTTTACGTAATTTGTTTATTGTATCTGTTTTTTTATATATGTTTACTACCTACTTTGCATTGGAAATTTTTTTACCTCACTGTTGGAAATTTTTCAATAGTTTTCAGTTAGATGCAAATAAAAATTTAGTAAGTATACATTTAGAAACAAGAATAGCAGATTATTTAAATTTTTTTGTCGAAACTTTTTTATTACTTAACATAGGTCTACATATCTTTTTAGTTTTTATTTTATTTTTGAATAAAACAACATTAAATTTTACAATAAAACATCGAAAAGTGTTTTATGTAATTTTTTTCATTTTTGCTACTTTAATAACACCACCTGATGTTTTTAGTCAAATTGTTGTTGGTCTAATGTTTTTAATTTCATTTGAAATTTTTTTATTTACATTATTTTTAACAAAAGAATATAAAAAGGGCGAATAACGGGATTCGAACCCGCAACTTCCAAAGCCACAATTTGGCACTCTAACCAACTGAGTTATACTCGCCATAAATAGTTGGAGTAAAAGGATTCGAACCTTTGAATATCCGTACCAAAAACGGATGCCTTGCCACTTGGCTATACTCCACAAGTATTATAACAAAATTATTGATTAAGAGTTTGTACAATTTTTAGTTAGGTAGCCAGTTAAAACTCATTAAAACACTTGCTGTTAAAATTAACCAACCCAGAGAAAATGGTAAAAAAACTTTCCATCCCAAGCTCATTAACTGGTCATAACGAAAACGCGGTAAACAAGCACGCATTACTATGAATAATACAACGAAAACCCCTATTTTTAAGCCAAACCAAACTGAATTAGGAATAATTGTAAAAGGAAAAATATCAAAAAGTGGAAGCCAACCACCCAAGAATAAAATGGCAGTCAAAGCACTCATCAATAACATATTAGCATATTCGCCTAGGAAAAATAATGCAAATCCCATAGCAGAATATTCTACGTTGTAGCCAGAAACCAGTTCTGCTTCTGCTTCAGGTAAATCAAAAGGGTGTCTGTTCGTTTCTGCTAAAGCAGATATAAAAAAAAGCACAAACATAGGTAAATGTGGAATACAGAACCATACTTTTTCTTGAGCTAATACAATTGAAGATAAATTAAAAGAACCTGAACAAAGAACAACAGTTATCAAAATAAATCCAATTGACACTTCATACGAGACCATTTGAGCTGCAGATCTCAAGGCACCTAAAAAAGCATATTTAGAATTACTTGACCAACCTGCCAAGATAATACCATAAACACCAAGAGCAGATACGGCTAATAGATAAAGAATTCCAACATTGATATCAGCTAATACAAGAGATTCTCCAAAAGGTATTACAACCCAACCTATCAGACTTAAACCAAAAGTTAGCATAGGAGCTAAAATAAATAAGGTTTTGTTAGCATTACTTGGTAAAATACTTTCTTTAACAAAGAGCTTTAAACCATCAGCTAAAGGTTGTAAAAGCCCTTGAAAACCAACAACATTAGGACCTTTACGTCTCTGTATAGTCCCCATTATTTTTCGTTCTGCCAAAGTGAAATAAGCTACCCCTATTAAAACAATAACAACAACTGATAAAATTTTTAAAATTGTCAATATAAGCATCTGTTAATGTTTATTTTGTACTTGAAAATTTTTTATATTAATGAAGATTTATAGAGTCATTTAAGTATATACAAGTCAAAACTGTAAATACATAAGCTTGAATAATAGCAACTCCTAGTTCTAAACCTACTAATATAAATAGTACAGCTAGAGGTAAAATATGAGCTAAAAACAATAAACCCCCTCCTTTCATCATACTCCAAGCAAATCCCGCAATAACTTTTAAAAGTGTGTGACCAGCCATCATGTTAGCAAAAAGTCGAACCGATAAACTGATAGGCTTTGATAAAAATGAAACAATTTCAAGTGGAACTAACAAAAAGGCTAACGGTAAAGCAGTTCCTGAAGGCAAAAATAAGTTCAAAAAATGAATTCTATGTATATTTATACCAACAATATTAACTCCTATGAAAACTATAAGAGACAAAGAAAAAGTTACAATTATATGGCTAGTAGCAGTAAAGCTATAAGGAATTAAACCAATTAAATTTGATTGTAATACAAACACGAATATAACAAAAAGAAATGGGAAATAAACTTCGCCTTTAATTCCTACATTATCAAAAAGTAGTGAAGTTATTACAAGATAAAGATTTTCAATCAATAAAAACCATCGATTATTTGGTACAAGAAAAATCCCATCTGCCTTTGTCAAATATAAAGCAGGATAAATAATTAAATACGCAATAGATAAAAAACTACCCAGAGCTAAAAATAAAGTCAAGGCTGAATTGGTAAAAGATAAATCCAAAAATCCTAAATTGAATTGAAAAATAGGAAGGATTCTAAATTGGTCTAACGGACTTGTTAATATTTTGTCGTACATTAAATTTAAATTCTTAAGTTTTAAATTTTATTTTTTATTAGTATAAATAGAACTTAAAAAAAACAACTAAAATATAGATAAAGCCATTTGTTGAGACAAAAGTAACAACAAATTAGGATTAAAAAAGAAAAAAAATAAAAGTATTAAAGAAACAGCTAACACAATAGATTTTTCTTTGGTTACAGGCTCATAAAAAATCCAATTTTTGTTTTTTTCAAAATATATAGTTTTTACAATGCTAATGTAGTAATATGTAGATACAACACTAATAGCTAAGACAACGAAAGCAACTAAATAAAGGGAAGATTTAATAGCAGAAAAAAAAATAAATATTTTGGAATAAAACCCTACAAGAGGGGGTATGCCAGCTAAAGAAAAAAAAGCAAGCGAAGCTAATATAGCTAATATGGGAGAAGATGTAGGCAACCCTCCCAATATACTCACACTATTTTGAGAATTTTTTTTCCCTTTCATACAAATTAAGAGTAAGCCCCATACAGGTAGTGAAGTAATCATATAAACAAGCAGGTAAAAAAACATAGCTTGCAATCCATCTAAAGTATTTGTGCTTAAAGGTAACAATATAAAGCCAACATGGCCAATACCACTATATGCAAGAAGACGTTTTAAACTGTTTTGTTTTATTGCAACAAAAGCTGAATATATAATAGAACCCAATGCAGAAAATAATAAAATTTCCCCCCAAATTCCATCAAAACTTGAAAAACTAAAAGAACAAAGTCGTACAAAAAAACTCATAATCGCAATCTTAGGTACAATCGCAAAAAAAATAGTTGTAGAAGTAGGAGATCCTTCGTAAACATCAGGCGTCCACATATGAAAAGGAAATGCTGCAATTTTAAACAAGAAGCCAGCAGTTAAAAATATCAAAGCTATCTGAATAATAGTAGCACCTTCAAAATAAGGGTCTAAACAAAAATTTTTGATATTTATCAAATTTGTTGTACCAGTAACGCCATAAATTAATGAGAAAGCATAAAGGAGTAAACCTGATGAAAAAGCTCCTAGAATGAAATATTTAAGGCCTGCTTCGGTAGAAAAAACAGATTGTCTTTGAAAAGAAGCCAAAACATAAAAAGATAAGGCTTGGAGTTCTATTGCTAAGTATGCTGAAATCAAATCATAAGAACTTACTAACAAGTTTAAACCAAAAATTGAAAACAGAATCAATAAAAAATATTCGTAATTATTAATTTGTGAATTCTCTATATAAGATTGAAATATTAATAAACAAGCAAAAGAGGAACCCAATACAAAGAGTTTGGCAACTCGTGTTAAATCATCGTGTACGAAAGTTTTTTGAAAAATTAAAGCATAATCAATTGGATTATACATTGTCAGAAGACTCGTTAAAAAAAAGTATAAACAAAACTAACTTATAAATATTTTTACTAATTAAAGGATAATTATAAGTTAAGGAAGTTGCCAACAAAACCCCATAGATAAGAACTATTAAGATAGCTAAACTAAGAAATATTTCAGGAAAAAAGATTTTAATGTCATTAGCAAATAGAAAAGAAAAATTCATTCGTAGAGATTTTTTTAATTCAATTTATAGAAAAAAAATTGATATGAACCTAAGTAGATTTGAACTACTGACTTTACGCTTATCAGGCGTATACTCTAACCAGCTGAGTTATAGGTTCAGGAAAAAAGAAAAAAATTAAAAATTAAATAGTTGATAAGTATTGAATATTTCTTAAAAAAGTGGAATAATTTAAGAAAATATAAGTATACTCTTCTGCAAGATGACTAAAATATCCCTCTGCAAGTTTATTCAAATTATAGTTGTCTTGTGCAATAATTTTGAATACATATTTTAGTCTAGGATCCATTTCTGCTTTAGAAGTTAAAAATTTTTCATAAAGTGGAACTGATTTAACAGGAACATAATCTATGTATGATCGTACCCCTGCGAATACTACAAAAATTTGAGTTAGAATTGGTATTGGGTCAAATCTTGGCTGATTCAATAACGCAACTAATCGAGACCCATGATGTAACTGTTTTAAGGTACCTTCATCTAAGTCAGAACCAAACTTAGCAAATAATTCAACTTCACGGTAAATTGCAAGCTCTAGTTTTAAACTACCTGCAATTTGTTTCATTGCTTTTAATTGTGCTGCAGAACCAACTCGACTTACGGATAGACCCACATTGATTGCAGGTCTATAACCTTCGTTAAACAATCGAGTATCCAAGAAAATTTGACCGTCTGTAATAGAAATTACATTGGTTGGAATATAAGCGGAAACATCACCAGCTTGAGTTTCAATAACAGGAAGAGCTGTTAAAGATCCACCTCCTAATGATTTATTCATTTTGGCAGCACGCTCTAAAAGTCGTGAGTGAAGATAAAAAACATCACCTGGGTAAGCTTCTCGACCTGGTGGTCGTCGTAATAAAAGGGACATTTGTCGATAAGCTACTGCATGTTTTGAAAGATCATCGTAAAAAATTACAGCATGATTTTCAATTTTTAGAGCGTCTCTAATATACTCCCCTACTGTAGCTCCAGCATAAGGAGCTAAAAATTGCAATGGTGCTGCATCTGAAGCTGTTGCAGCCACAATACAAGTGTACCAGTTTTTTTTCTTATTAAAAACAGTATTAACTAATTGAGAAAGGGTTGAGCGTTTAATACCAATACCAACGTAGATACATCGAATTTCTCCTTTGGTAGCTTTTCGTTGATTTAGAATAGTATCGATTGCAATCGAAGTTTTACCGGTTTGACGATCACCGATAATTAATTCTCGTTGACCTCGACCCAAAGGTACTAAAGCGTCAATTACTTTGATACCTGTAGTTACGGGTTCATTAACTGATTGTCTAGCAATAATTCCAGGGGCTTTAACTTCAATTTGAGATTTCTGAGTTTTTAATTTAGGACCTTTATCCAAAGGGTCACCTAAAGGACTCAATACACGACCTAAAACTTCAGTACCTACAGGGATACTAACAATCTCATAACCTCGGAAAACAAAATCATTTTCTTTTACAAAACGGTCATCTCCAAAAAGTACAACTCCAACATTGTCACGTTCTAGATTAAGAACTTGACCACGTAGTCCACTTTCAAAAATGACTAATTCGCCTACTTGAACATCAAAAAGTCCTTCGGCTCGCACTACACCATCACTAATACTAATTACTCTACCAGTATCCTTACTAATTGAAGGAGGCTCTTGATTATTAATTTTTTTTGGAAGAATAAATTCTAATTTTGCCATATTTTACTTTTTGTTTAATTTATAGTTTTTAAGAGCTTTAACGTTGCGACCAAACAATAAATAGTGTTGCTGTAAGTACAAAGCTTAAGATACCAACAATAATATTTTTTGGTATGAGTTCTACTAGTTAATTTCAATAGATTTAAATGTGTGATCTAATTTGCTTACTAGTAGTAGCCTATAAGTATTATTAAAAAGATTAGAAAAACAATTATAATTAACGAATAATTTTTCATCTTAATTTTATTTTTTTGTTTATAAAAATTTTAAAAATGTAAAAAAAAAAGAGATAATTAAAAATGTAATACAATTGCATTTCAATCAGTTTCTGCACTTGCTTCTGAATAAGTAAGATTACTACCCATTAGTTGTATAATGGTACGATCTGGAATAGGTATTTGTCCTAGCCAATTTTGTCATTCAGGGGTTTTGTACCTCAAGAGATTCATTATATTGATAAATTAACCAAACCATCCAAAATAAAAGTTCCCATCTTTTGTATAACTATAATTCAAAGACACAACCATGATAACTATATAGGCGCCATTACCTATAAGTTCTTTATAGGTCAAGGCTTGAGCACGTTTGTGAGTTTTCTGTTGAAGTTGGTCTAATCTGGTTAAGATTTCAGCTTCATTTTTTTGTACTTCTTCGATTAATGATAAAAGCTCTGTGTGGTATTCATGCAATAACACAAAAAAATAATAAGCTTCTCCTAATAAAAGTAGTAAAAAGGCGATAACTATGTATGTTTTTTTCATTCTTCAATTAGTCGAAAAATTAGATGGTTCTAAATTTTAAAGTATCTTCTTTACCTTTTTCTGTTAAAGTAACGTAAACAACATAAAAAAAAAGATAGCAGAAAGTGCTGATAAATAAGAACCAAATGAAGCAATTGCATTCCAACCACTGTAAGCGTCGGGGTAATCAGGTATTCTTCGAGGCATACCTGCTAAGCCTAAAAAGTGCATAGGAAAAAAAGTTATATTTACACCAAAGAAGAAAATCCAGAAATGAATTTGCCCTAAAACTTCAGGATAATCCAACCCAATAATTTTCTTAATCCAGAAATAGAACCCTGCGAATATACCAAATACTGCTCCCATAGATAACACATAATGAAAATGTGCAATAACATAATAAGTATCATGTAAAGCTACATCAATACCTGAATTTGCTAAAACAACACCGGTTACACCTCCTATGGTAAACAAGAAAATGAATCCAATAGCGAAAAGCATAGGAGTTTTCAATTCAATGAATCCACCCCACATAGTTGCTACCCAACTAAAGATTTTAATACCTGTAGGTACTGCAATAATCATAGTTGCAGCAGTAAAGTAAGCTCTTGTGTCAATATCTAATCCTACTGTATACATGTGGTGTGCCCAAACAATAAACCCAAGAACACCAATGGATAACATAGCATAAATCATACCTAAATAACCAAAAACAGGTTTATTTGCAAATGAGGATACAATGTGACTGATGATACCAAAAGCAGGTAAAATCAAAATGTATACTTCAGGATGACCAAAAAACCAAAATAAGTGCTGATACAACACAGGATCACCACCACCAGCTGGGTCGTAAAAAGTAGTATTAAAGTTTCTATCAGTTAATAGCATAGTAATTGCTCCAGCAAAAACAGGAAGTGATAGTAAAAGTAAGAAAGCAGTAATCAAAACTGACCAAACAAATAGCGGTAATCTATGCATATTCATTCCGGGCGCACGCATATTAAAAATAGTAGTGATAAAATTAATAGCACCTAAAATTGAAGCAGCACCCGATAAGTGAAGACTAAATATAGCTAAGTCTACAGAAGGTCCAGAGTGTGCCTGAGCACCACTTAAAGGAGGGTAAACAGTCCAACCAGTTCCTGCACCAGCCTCTACAAAAGTTGAAGCTAACAATAGAATAAGAGAAGGTGGTAATAACCAAAAACTAATGTTATTCATTCGAGGGAAAGCCATATCGGGAGCACCAATCATTAAAGGCACAAACCAATTTCCAAAACCACCAATTAGAACGGGCATTACAAAAAAAAATATCATAATGAATGCATGTCCTGTTACAATAACATTGTATAA
This sequence comes from Nannochloropsis salina CCMP1776, assembly GCA_004565275.1. Taxonomy (NCBI): domain Eukaryota; class Eustigmatophyceae; order Eustigmatales; family Monodopsidaceae; genus Microchloropsis; species Microchloropsis salina. The sequence continues at coordinate 39,521 of CM016495.1, forward strand.
TTGATTATTACCAGATAAAAACTGATTTCCGGGTTGAGCTAATTCTAATCGAATTAAAATAGATAAAGTTGTTCCCGCAATTCCAGCTACAGCCCCAAAAATCAAATAAAGAGTTCCAATATCTTTATGGTTAGTCGAAAATAACCATCTCGAACTCCAAGCAAAAAATTTGTCAAAAATACTAACACCAATAGTTGCAATATTCATGTATATAATAAAATAAAAATAATAACTAATAAAAAAAATAGATTGTTAACGATTTGCTCCTCCAGAAACAATACCCTGCATTTTAATGATTGTTATAATATTAACAACATCGTGACCTTTTACCTTAAAATTCAAGGGTTGTAAATGGCCAAAGTTTTAAACTTTTGCTGTAGTATAAATTTTTTTCATAGGTACAATTATTTCTTTAGTATAAACTTTGAAATAATTAATTAAAGATTTCATTAATTGTTTAAGGTGGGCTTGCAATGATAGAGCTAGTTTTTTATTATTACCTTTTATAGGTTCATTTGAAATGGTATTCAATGTTTGTCTAAACATGTTTAGTGATTGATGCATTTTTTCGACTCGAATTAAATAACAATCAAATCAGTATTTATTATTATCTACATGAATTTCAAAATCTAACTTTGAGCATAGTTCATAAAGTTGACTTTATCCTAAGTCTTCAATTCATGGCATCTTTACCTGAACCAACACCAATATTAACTTAATTCTTGTTTTCAAATAGGATTATCTATAAGTATTTTTTTCATTTTAGTTAATTTAGTATTAAATTGTTCGGCAAAAATGTAGATATCATTTAATAATTTTAAAGGACTAAACATATGGCTTAGAATTATAGTACCTATAGAGATACTAATAATTTCACAACTCGAGGAAATAAAATTATTTTCTTTTATAAGACGATTATCTCCAAAAAGTACACTACATTGTTACGTTCTAGATTAAGAACGTAACAATGTAGTGTACTTTTTGGAAATGACTAAGTACTCTTCCAGTATCTTTACTAATTAAAGAAGGTTTTTGACTGTTAATCTTTTTGGAAGAATAAATTTCAACTTTGTCTTATTTAATTTGTAGTTTTTAAGAGCTTTAAGCTCTAGCACCGAGTACAAAAAATGCTGCTGTAAGCATGAAAAGGAAGATACCAATAGTAGTATCCTTTCTGGCCTGAGCTTCTTCGCAGTCAGCCTCAACAGACTGTTCGAGCTCATCAATTGCTTCCAACAGCTCTAATTGATTGTCTCTGGCCATTTGCAATTGTTCCAATAGATCTAAATGTGCAATGACACTTAGATCTACGCAGTATCCTACAACTATTATTAAAAGGGTTATAAAAATAATTATAAAAAAATCTTTTATTTTCAATTTTATTTTTTGGTTTATAAAAATTTTAAAAATATATAAAAAAAAGTGATAACAAAAACCAAATGAAGTACAACCGTACTTCAACCAGTTCCTACACCTGCTTCTAAAGAGATTGAAGCTAACAATAGAAGACGGCAATAACTAAAACCTAATGTTATTCATTCGAAGAAAAGCCATATCGGGAGTATATTTAAAAACTCTTCGATTGGGTCTACTAAGAAACTCAATAAATCTTAAACGTTGTTCTGTATCCAATATCAAATTTTACAGTGCTAAAAGATTTCCAATAGTAATGTAATTATTGGAATATTGACAAATTAGCTAAACCAGTTGAAAATCCATGTATGGCACCCAAAATACTAGCGTAACTCACAAACTGTGCAAGAGTTGTCTCAGTAGTATAAACGGCGGTGTCTTTTTCGAGTGCTTTACATATCTGTGCGATTTCAGCTTCATTGTTTTTCAATTCTACAAGTAATCCTATCATCTCTGGGTTGTATATTTGCAATAACACAAAAATACAAATAGATTCTACTAACCAAACTAGTAAAAAGGTGATGATTAAGTCTGTTCCTCTCATTTTTTCATTAGTTAATAAATTAGATGGTTCTAAATTTAAAAGTATCTTCTTTACCTTTTTCTGTTAAAGTAATGTAAACAACATAAAAAAAAAAGATAGCAGAAAGTGCTGACAAATAAGAACCAAATGAAGCAATTGCATTCCAACCACTGTAAGCATCAGGGTAATCAGGTATTCTTCGAGGCATACCAGCTAAGCCTAAAAAGTGCATAGGAAAAAAAGTTATATTTACACCAAAGAAGAAGATCCAGAAATGAATTTGCCCTAAAACTTCAGGATAATCTAATCCAGTAATTTTCTTAATCCAGAAATAAAACCCTGCGAATATACCAAACACTGCTCCCATAGATAACACATAATGAAAATGCGCAATAACATAATAAGTATCATGTAAAGCTACATCAATACCTGAATTTGCTAAAACAACACCGGTCACACCTCCTACGGTAAACAAGAAAATGAATCCAATAGCAAAAAGCATAGGAGTTTTTAATTCAATGAATCCACCCCACATA
>CM016496.1:0-30000 GCA_004565275.1 Nannochloropsis salina CCMP1776
CTTTTATTACTTAATCGATTAGGAATTAACGTTTTTTGTAATAATAGTTCAGCCTGATTTCTAAATTTTAAAATAAACTGTCTAGGTTTTCTAAAACTAAAATTTTTATATGATAAAATATTTAGATCTTCTAAGTCACAAAATTTAGAAATTAAAGCAATATTTGTATTTTTAAATACACAAATTGTTTCAGTAAAAGGATTTGCCTTAATTACTAACTTTGTTTTTGCAAATACCTGATTATCTGGCTTATAAGATCGAACAACTTGTTTAGACTCAAATGGTAAAGTTATTAGCTTACCAGCTAATACCCAAACAAGCATATTGTATTCAAAGAAATTATAGTTTTGTCTAGGTTGATAATAAATTTCACCAGGGAATTTTGTGGACAAAGTTTTTTGTATTTCTGTATCAGAATCTTCTAAGGTAGATGCCGATTGTACGATTGATTGACCCTTTCTAATAAATTCGTAATTTTTTATCATGAGTAAATCATCGCGTTCTACTCTTATTCTGATCACTTCATTTTTATATGTTCGAATTTCGAAAAAAGAAGTGTTATAAATAACTTGCCCATAATCACCTTGTGTTGTACGAATAAATTGTGTTTTTAATTTATCAGAAAATTCTACTTGCCCGGAGTAATTACTTCTTATTTGTTGGCTTAACTCTCGACTGAACACACCACCTGTATGGAATGTTCTCATAGTTAACTGTGTACCTGGCTCACCAATAGATTGTGCAGCCATAATTCCAATAGCCTCTCCAATTTCAATTAATCGATATTGTGTTAAGTCCCAACCAAAACATGTTTGGCATACAGAACGGTAAGATTGGCAAGTTAAAGGAGAACGAACACTTACTATTGGAATTTTTAAATCATTTATTTTATTTGAAAGATGAAAGTCTATTTCCTGTCCTCGATTAGCAAGTAATTTTTTTGTATTTGGATTAACTATGGGTTTTGCTAAAATTCTTCCAATCAAACGCTCATTAAATGAACTTGGTGTTTGATTATTGTATGGTCTAGAGTAAATAATTAATATACCTTGTTTAGATTGGCAATCAAATTGTCTAACCACAACATCTTGTGCTATATCAATTAATCGTCTAGTCATATAACCTGAATCAGCAGTTCGAATTGCTGTATCAACAAGACCCTTTCGAGCCCCATAAGACGAAATTAAGAAATCAATTACAGTTAAACCCTCTCTAAAGTTTTTCTGAATAGCAGAACCTATCATTTCACCTTTTTGGTCAGACATAAGACCCCTCATTCCGATTAGTTGTCTAACTTGAGAAAGATTCCCCCTAGCACCAGAAAAGGTCATCATATAGAGTGGGTTTAATGGATCTGTTTTTTCAAAAAAATCTACAATTTCATTTTTTAGTAATTCACTAGTTAAATTCCATGCTACTACTTGTTTTTGAAACCATTCAGAATTAGTTAATTCTCCCCTTTGATATTTTGTTTCTCCGTTTGCTAGTTCTTTATTTGTAGAACCAACTAATGGAGTTTTAGTTCTTGGAACTTTTAAGTCCTCTAAACTAATTGAAATACCCCCTTGAGTTGCGTAATTAAAACCTGCTTCTTTTAATAATTCCGCTAACATACAAGTTTTTCGAATGCCATAATTTCGAAACATCCAGAGTAACAACTCTTCTAATTCTTTTTTTGTAATAACTTGATTAATAAAAATAAAACTTCGAGGGTTGTAAGAGCTTATATTTTTAAATTTTGACGGTAAACTTTGCATTTTAGAAGTATTTTAAATTTAATAATGTTCAATGTTTAAAAATTAAGACCTAAACTTTTTATTCCTTAGGTATATATTTGATGTTTTCTTTTAGACCTATAGGTTTAGCATAAATTGCCGCTGCTAATAGTTCATTAATTAAAATACGCCCTGGCGTTGTTCGAACATAAGAAGAGATTATTTTATTGTTTTTATCACGTATTATTTGAATGTCATCAAAAATTTCTAAAGTTTTATTTTGATTCATTATTTCTTTACGAATTAAGTTCTTGTTTACATTTTTAATTCCAGTCAGCTTTCCTGAGTATTTAATCCAAACAGTAGAATGAAGTGATATAATTTTTTGTTCTAACGCTTCAGAAATTTTAGAAAAAGAAGTGTAGTATTGATTTCCTCCTTTTCTATTTGGTAACGTTCGAGTTGTAATGTAATACCAACCTAATACAATATCTTGACTTGGTGTTAATAAAGGTCTTCCATTAGCAGGTGATAAAAGATTATTTGATGAAAGCATTCGGTAAGCTTCCAACTGAGTTTTACGAGTAAGTGGTAAATGAACACCCATTTGGTCACCATCAAAATCGGCATTAAAACCGGAACAAACAAGAGGATGTAGTTGAATTGCACGCCCTGTTGTTAAAATTGGTCTAAAAGCTTGTATACCAAGTCTATGTAAAGTTGGTGCCCTATTTAAAAGTACTAGGGAAACAGAAACAATTAATGTTAATAATGTCCATACAATTGGATAGTTTCTTTGTAATGCAGATGTTAAATCAGTTGTGTCTAATTCCCTTGCTCTTGGAATAATTTCTCGTATTTTATAAATTAAATAAGGTCCAAACAAGTTTAGCGCCATCTCATAAGGTAATGCACATTGATCTAACATTAATGTAGGACCAACAACAATTACTGATCGCCCTGAATAATCAACTCTTTTTCCTAGTAAGTTCTGTCTAAATCTCCCCTCTTTGCCCGCAATCAGATCATTTAAACATCTTAAAGGTTTATTTCTGGGTCCATATGAATCCCGCCCAAATCGACTACCATTATCAATTAAGTCATCTACTGCGTCTTGGATCAATATTTTTTCATTAATTACAACAAAATCCGGAACAATTTGTTCACAAAAACGTAAAAGTCTATTATTTCTCATAACAATTCTACGATAATGTTCATTAAACTCGGAACTCATATAAGTTCCATTAGGTAACTCAAAAACAGGTCTTAAAGCAGGAGGTAAAACAGGTAGAACAGTTAAAATCATCCATGATGGATCCGTTTTTGTAGCTAAAAAAGTTTCTAGCAAGCGTAATCTTTTTAATAGACGTTCACGTTTACTAATTGCTGATTGAAATAGCTCACTTCTAACGTTTTTCACTTCTTCCTTTAAATTAAGGGATTCAAGCATATTTAATAGCTTTTTTGAACCATGATTTGCTAGGAGTAACGCATTAACTTCCTCATCAACCCATTCTTGGTATGTTGTGGGTCGCTTTTGTCTACTCGACAACTTTTTAGCTGTGGATATTTCTAAATTCTTTTTATTAATTAATTTATTTTTTAAGTCTTCTTTATCTAGTTCTAAGAATAAAGAATCAAGATTGTTTGTTTTTAAATTTTGAGTAACTGAGTTACTAACTTTTGACCATTCTGAAACCCATTTGTCTAACTCAATTTCTTCAATTTCATCTGACGGTAAACCTTCATTTTCGTTAGTCTGTCCCAGTAGTCTCTTGACTGATTCACGAGCTTCATTTTCTAATTCTTCAAGAGTTTTTTCCTCTTCAACTAAATAAACTATCATTTCTAAATCTTTTAGAGGCTGATCCAGAATAATGCTTAAATAACTTGGTGAACCTTTTAAATACCAAGTATGAGTAATGGGGTAGTTTAAAGCTACATGACCCATCCTGTGTCTTCTAACATGACTTTCAGTAACTTCGACACCACAACTAGAACAATAAAAAGGCTTTGTTTTTGGTCGAAATTTATACTGGCCACATCCGCACTCCCAACTTTTTAGAGGTCCGAAAATTTTTTCACATAATAAACCGTCCGGTTCAGGTCGACCCGTTCGATAGTTCATTGTATCTGGCTTATGTATTTCGCCTATAATTTCACCATTAGGAAGTTTACGCTCACTCCATTCGCGTATTTTCTGCGGTGATGCTAACTTTACGCCAACCATTTCAAAACGATTTCTATTTACTTGTGAAGAAATAACTCGAGAACTTTTAAAATTTTTTCGTTTGTCAACATACTTATGAGAATTTAAAGTACTTTTTTTAGAATAATTTTCTTTTGGCGACATTTTTTGTATTCCTCTAAAAAATTAAAATTTAACTGGTTTAACGTTTGGTTCAAGCTTTCCAGAAGAATGAGCCATAAATCTTAAAGCGTGTATATCGACAGCTAAAGATCGTAATTCACGAAGTAAAACTCTAAAAGATTCAGGTATACCTGGAGATGGCATTTGATTATGCCCAACAATAGCTTTATATGCTCTTAACCGACCTGATATATCATCGGATTTTAAAGTTAATAATTCTTGTAATGTATGAGCTGTACCATAAGCTTCTAAAGCCCAAACTTCCATTTCACCAAATCTTTGTCCACCTTCTCTCGATCGGCCACCTAAAGGTTGCTGAGTAATAACAGAGTAAGGTCCTATGGATCTTGCATGAATTTTGTCATCTACAAGGTGAATTAACTTTAACATATAAGGTTTACCAACCGTTATAGGATTATCAAAAGGTTCTCCTGTTCGCCCATCACGTAAAACTACCTTACCTGGTGTAGATTTTTTTAATATTTTTTCCTCTTCAGATAATTCTTCTGAAATTTCAGACAATTTTTCATATACTAAAGTTCTTGAAGCTTCTGTTCCATACATTTCATCAAATGGAAAAACTTTAAACCTACGTTCTAATTTTTCGCCAGCCCAACCTAGTAAGCACTCAAATAGTTGGCCTACATTCATACGTGAAGGTACACCTAATGGATTTAAAATGATATCCACTAGTGTTCCATCAGGTAAAAAAGGCAAATCAGCTAAAGGTGCCAAAGTTGAAATAACTCCTTTGTTACCATGACGGCCCGCCATTTTATCTCCTATTTGCATACGTCTTATATTAGCAACAAAAACTTGAATAACGTATAACACTTTAGGTGGCATATCCAATGCTGTTTCTCGGTCTAAAACTCTTACATCTAAAATTTTACCTACCATACCTAAAGGAACTCTTAATGATGTATCTGCAACTGAAGTTGCATCCCCAAAGAGTTCTTCAAGTAGTCTTCCATATGTATTTTCACGACGTTTCGGAGAAAGTTTTCCAACTAATGCATCGCCCGGTTGAACATGTACACCTACGTAAACTAATCCATTTTCGTCTAGATTACGTAAACGATATTTTTCAGCGCTACTCTCAGGTAAATCACGTGTTACATAATCTGGTCCACGATCATTATCTTCGATTTCAACTTCAAGTTTTTCAATATGGATAGATGTAAATAAATTTTCGTAAACTAATCTTTCACTTACTACAATAGCATCTTCATAGTTATAACCACCCCATGGCATATACGCTACTGTAATATTTTTACCTAAAGCTAATTCTCCTTCATCTGTACTAGGTCCATCAGCAATAACACTACCAGATTCAACATTTTCACCTATCCATACAATTGGGCGTTGGCTAATAATTGTAGATTGATTTGAGGATTGTGCTTTTTCAAGTTTGTAAACAATGGTTTTTCCATAATAATCCCTGATCCAAATCGAATTTGATGAAACAAACCTGACAGTACCTTTGCTATAACTTAAAACTAATGAACCTGATTCAATAGCTAAGTGTGATTCTATACCAGTCCCGACAATTGGTTTTTGAGGTCTTAACAACGGTACAGCTTGGCGTTGCATGTGAGCGCCCATCAAAGTTCTATTTGCGTCATCATGTTCAAAGAATGGAATGAGCCCTACTGCAGGTGAAAAAAGTTGGAACGGAGAAATTGAGAGATATTCAATTTCAGAAGGTGAAGTAATACGGAATTCATCATTTTCCTTAATACCAATTCTTTTTGTTAATAAAAATCCTTTTGAGCTTACAAGACTGTCACCCATTGCAATAGATTTACCATCTTCTTGTCCTACACTTAGATAGTCTAGTCCTATAATTTCTCCCTTTTTAACAGAGAAAAATGGAGTTTTTAAAAACCCTTGACTATCTGTTTGTACAAAGGTAGCAAGCGAAGCTACTAGTCCCGCTTTTTCCCCTTCAGGAGTATCAATTGGACATAGTCTTCCATAATAACTAGGATGAATATCCCGAATAGCTAAACTAGCTTTTTCAAAGGGTATACCGCCCGGTCCTAAAACTGTAACTCTTCGTTTATGTATTAATTCTGCTAATGGATTAATTTGATCTAAGTATTGAGATAAGGGATTTGTAGCAAAAAATTCATCAACAGCTGACTGAATTGGAAAAGGATTAATTAAAACACTTAAATCAAGAGTATTCATAGTATTTCTTTTTTCATCAAGAAACGCTCCAAACCTTAGAAATGCCTGAGAAAATTGTGATTGAAGTAGTTCACCAATTGATCTAATTCTTCGATTTTCTAAACTATCTATATCATCAACATTGCCAATTAAAACACGCAGTCCGATTAAATAATCAATAATTTCAACTAGATCATGTAGAGTTAGTGTTTGAGCCTTATCTGGTAATGACAAGCCTAATTTTTTATTAACTTTATATCGACCTACTTTACCTAAACTATAATATCTTGGCTCAAAAATTTCATTTTTTAGTAACTCCCATCTAGCTTGATATTCCTCGTATGGAAAATCAGAACCTTTTGTATAAATTTTTCTCGAGTGCGCTAGAATATATTCAAAATAGTGTGAGTTTTCTAAATGAGTGTATACTGTGCTTGATTGGCCACCTATGTCTTCTAATATTGTTGAAATTGGTATCTTTTCAATTCGGTCCGTTTTGATCCAAACAAGTTTTTCTCGATCATACTCAAAATATAACCATGATCCACGATTTGAAATTAATGTAGCTCCTATAGTAGAAATTTGACTATTAATTGCGTCTACTTTATAGTAAATACCAGGACTTCTAACAATTTGGCCTAAAATAACCCTTTCACATCCATTAATGACAAATGTTCCACGATTTGTCATTAAAGGTAATTCACATAGACATAATGTATGTAGTTCAATTGTTTGAGTCCTTTTATCTTCAACCTCAATCGGCATATAAAGCCTAATAGAGTAAGAAAGCCGATCTCGTCTAGATTCATTTGGTATGCGAAAAGGCGCATGAAAATAAAAATCGTTATAAAAAAACCGTATTTCAAAAGTCTCCATGAAATCAGCTAAATTTGAAAGATTTCTTAACTCTTCGTTTAATCCTTCTTCTAGGAACCAACAAAAGCTAGTTTTTTGAATCTCAACGAGATCCGGCATCTTAGCCAAAAAAACTTTTCGCATTTACTTTATTTACTCCTCGATTATTTATTTCAAAAAATATACATACAACTAGCTTTAAACTAGTTGTATGCTTTTAAAGTAATAAGTCTATTACTTTAAAAATTAAAAAAAATCATGTAATTTCATTTTAAGGTTAAGGTTTACCAACTTTTTTTAGTACATTGCTAATACGCGATTTTTGTCTTGCTGCTTTTCTCAAATGAAAAACTTTTTTTTTTGCTGCTTTATCAATTTTACTATATATTTTCGAAATTAAAGTTTGTAGGGTTTCATATGTCTCAACATCACGCGTTGTCTCAAATGTTTTAATACTTAATCTATATTTTTTTACTAAAGTTTTAATATTTGATTTATAAAATCTATTCATTTTACGATTTCTTTCACCCACACGAACTCTTTTCTTCGCAGATTTAATATTAGCCATATTATTTTATTATTCTTTAATAAGTATTAAGGAGGTTTCAAAATTTTTTTAATTAAATTTAGTTACCTAAAAATATCTAAATATTATAAATTAAATTGAAATAATAACATAGTCTTTTGACTAGCTTCGTAATAAAAATTTCTTATAATTAATTACATAGAGTTCTATAATAAAAAATTTACAATTAACAAAAAATGGCAAAGCAAAAAGGTAGCCGTATAATTATACATCTTGAATGTACGACATGTCGTACAAATACTGACAAACGATCAGAAGGGGTTTCGCGTTACACGACAGTAAAAAATCGTCGTAACACCCCTACTCGATTAGAAATAAAAAAGTTTTGTCCACATTGTAATTCACATACAGTACACAAAGAAACTAAATAACAAATATGAGAAAAATGAAAGCAAAACTTTCACCTTTAGGGTTAAATCGTGACATTGATTATAAAGACCTTTTATTACTAAGATCTTTCACTACAAGTTATGGAAAAATTTTAGGACGCCGTGTTAGCAATTTAACAAAAATACAACAAAGCCGTTTAAAAAAAGCGATAAAACACGCGAGATTATTAGGTCTATTTCCTTTTGTCCCAAATAAAGCTCTTTAATACTTGAGAAATAAAATTGAAAAATAACTATATCAAAAAGGATGAATCAACAAAACGATAACTTTCTTGACAAGACCTTTACGATTATGGCGGATATTGTAATTAAAGTCTTACCAGCTAGCCAGCAAGAAAAAGAGGCCTTTACATATTATAAGGAAGGCTTAGTTGCTCAATCATCTGGTCAATATGCGCAAGCATTAGAAAGTTACTATGAAGCTTTACAACTAGAAGAAGATCCAATTGATCGTAGCTACATTCTGTATAATATTGCTTTAATTTACTCTAATAATGGAGAGTACTCAATAGCTCTTCAATATTATCATCAATCACTAGAGCTAAATCCAAAACTGTCACAAACTTATAATAATATAGCTGTAATTTATCATTATCAAGGTGTTAAATCATCTGAAAAACGCCAATCTGAAATAGCTAAAAAACTTTTTAATAAAGCAGCTGACTATTGGAAAGAAGCTATACGATTAGCCCCAAATAACTACATCGAAGCAGAGAATTGGTTAATTACAACAGGACGTGAACTAAACTAATTACTACTAACTAATCTTACATTAAACACTGTAAGGGAAACCCTTTTTATTTTCTCCTGTATACCCAAAACATAAAACTTAAGAATATGCGCAGCAAATCTTCAGAGTTTTCATTCCTTGGACCTGTAGGTGGAAAAGTTTCACAGGTTATTGGACCAGTAATTGATATTCGTTATAAAGGTAGATCAATTCCTGATATTTACACAGCAATTGAAATTATGGATTCATCTTCGTCAAAATTGGCAAAATATGTCCAAGTAGTTGCTGAAGTACAACAAATGATTGGTGGAAGTACAGTACGTACAATCGCTATGAATCCAACGGAAGGTCTAGCTCGTAACTATATTGCCGTTGATACTGGAAAGCCAATTTCTGTTCCTGTAGGGAATCAAGTTTTAGGTAGGATTTTTAACGTTTTAGGACAAACAATTGACAATCTTGCAAGTATTGAATCACCAGAACAAAACTGGCCAATTCATAGAGCTGCCCCTTCATTTTACGAATTAGAAACAAAACCTTTGATTTTTGAGACAGGTATCAAAGTAGTTGATTTACTAGCTCCTTACAGAAAAGGTGGAAAAATTGGTCTATTTGGTGGGGCTGGTGTTGGAAAAACAGTTCTTATTATGGAACTTATAAATAATGTTGCAAAAGCATATGGTGGTGTATCAGTATTCGCCGGAGTAGGAGAACGTACTCGTGAAGGAAATGATTTATATAAAGAGATGATTGAATCTGGTGTTATTGTTGCTTCTGATTTATCAAAATCAAAAGTTGCACTTGTATATGGTCAAATGAATGAACCGCCAGGAGCAAGAATGCGTGTGGCACTAAGTGCTTTAACAATGGCAGAATACTTCCGTGACGTACAAAACCAAGATGTATTGTTCTTTGTTGACAATATTTTCCGTTTTGTACAAGCTGGTTCAGAGGTATCTGCATTATTAGGACGTGTACCATCTGCTGTAGGTTACCAACCAACACTAGCTACAGAAATGGGGATGCTTCAAGAACGAATCACATCAACTTTAAAAGGATCAATTACTTCAATTCAAGCAGTATATGTTCCAGCCGATGATTTAACTGACCCTGCACCTGCAACAGTATTTGCTCATTTAGATGCAACAACTGTATTATCAAGAAATTTAGCAGCAAAAGGAATTTATCCAGCGGTAGATCCTTTGGCTTCAAAATCAACAATGTTAGAACCATTAATTGTTGGTGATGAGCATTATCAAACAGCACAAAATGTTAAAGAAACTCTTCAACGTTACAAAGAGTTACAAGATATTATTGCAATTTTAGGTATTGATGAACTTTCAGAAGGTGACAAACTAATTGTTGCTCGTGCTAGAAAAATTGAAAGGTTCCTTTCACAACCGTTCTTTGTTGCAGAGGTATTTACAGGTAGCCCTGGAAAATATGTTACATTAAGAGATTCAATTAAAGGATTTCAATCAATTTTAGCTGGTGAATTTGATTCTTTACCAGAGCAAGCATTTTATCTTGTAGGAGACATTAGTGAAGCTTTAGAAAAGGCAAAAAAATTGACAGAATAGGAGTAGATATTTTATGTTAATTACGACAAATATCTTAGCAACTAATCGAACAATTACAAATTGGAAAGTAAAAGAAGCAGTTTTACCTACAACGACAGGTGAACTTGGTATTTTACCTAATCATAGTAGATTACTTACTGCTTTAGACATAGGTGTTCTTAGAATAAAAGCTGAGAACAACTGGGTACCAATTGTAGTATTAGATGGAATTGCCGAAATTAAAGATAATAATCTTAAAATTATTGTTAGACAGGTAGAAGAACTATCTGATATTAAGATAGACATTGATCAAGCAAAAAAAGAACTTGACGAGACAATAGAAAATTTAGCTAAATCGAATAAGCAAAATGAAAAACTTTTAAACACAATTAATTTAAAACGTTCACTAGCTCGATTTCAAGCACTAAGTTTTGCCCAGTCAAATACTAATTAATCAAAATTAAAGTATTAAATATAAATTATATTTAATACTTTAATTCTAAATTTCAATATGCAGTTTAAATTTAACTTGTCAATATTAGATAAAGTAGCAGCACCTAAGATTTATATGGGGCTGAAAGAGCATAACCAAGAGCTAAGAGAACGTTTATTTCAGTTAGCCATTTTTTTAATAACATTAGTTGGTTTATGTTTTTCACAAACAAAATTTTTAGCCCAATTTCTTCAGAGTGCAATCGATGGAATTAAATTTTTTCAACCTTCTCCAGATGAATATTTTTTCTTAAGTTTTAAACTTTCACTATCGGCAGCAATTTTTTTGGAAAGTCCATTTCTTATTATTTATGGTATTTGTTATCTTTTCCCTGCTTTATTAAATCGAGAAAAGTTTGCTTTTGCTAGCTTGTTATTTTTATCCTTTATTCTAATCTTAGCTGGTAGTTTTTATGCATATAATGTTGTTGCACCAGCAGCACTAACGTTTTTCTTTGCATACACCAAAGATATACTTGAACCCTTATGGTCTTTTCAAGAATATGTAGATTTTCTATGGATTTTGTTGCTTGGGTCAATCTACACATTTCAAATTCCAGTAATTCAAATTCTCTTAGGATTTATAGGATTATGTACTTCAAAAAATTGTTTTAATGGTCTTAGATATGTTTTATTAGCTTCAACTGTTTTAGCAGCAATAATAACTCCTTCTACAGATCCAATCACGCAGTTAGTTTTTACTATAGCAATTTTAGTTCTCTTTATAACTGGTAGTGGTTTATTATTTGCCTTAGAAAAAATAAAAGTTATCTGCTAAAACTATTTTATAAAAGTAACTTCTAAAACCGTAAATTTTGTTAATTTTTGATCAATTTAAATAAATTAAAAGGACTATATGCGAAAAGAATGGCGCAGAAAAATCGGAAAGAGTTTCGATTTTCTTGTTTTAGCAAGTATTGCTATTCAGCAATTAGTATTACCTGCTTCTAGAGCAAACGCATTTCCAATATATGCACAACAGGCATATAAAAATCCGCGTGAAGCAAATGGAAGAATTGTTTGTGCTAACTGCCATTTAGCAGCGAAAACAGTTGAATTAGAAGCACCTCAATCAATTCTACCTGATCAAGTTTTTGAAACAACTGTGAAAATACCTTACGACACATCTAAAAAACAAATTTTAGGTAGCGGTAAAAAAGGTGGATTAAATGTAGGTGCAGTACTAGTATTACCAGAAGGTTTTAAACTTGCCCCAAAAGATAAATTAAGTGCTGAGCTAAAATCAAAAATAGCCTCTGTTTATATTACACCTTACAGCCCAACATTAGAAAATATTCTAGTAGTGGGACCAGTTGCGGGTGAAAAAAATCAAGAAATACATTTTCCTATTTTAGCACCAAACCCAGAAACAGATAAGCGTGTTCACTTCTTTAAATACCCACTTTATGTTGGTGGTAATAGAGGACGCGGTCAAGTTTATCCTGATGGACAAAAAACTAATAATAACCAATATTTATCGTCAGTTAGCGGAAAGGTCGTAAATATTGAGATAAATGAAAAAACAGGAACAAAGGTAAGTGTTCAAGATACTAACGGAAACAATAGCGAACAACTTATACCTGCAGGTTTAGATTTACTTATTTCAAAAAGTGATATTATTCGAGTGGATCAACCTCTTACTGCTGATCCAAATGTTGGAGGTTTTGGTCAAACAGATAAAGAAATTGTCTTACAAAACCCTACTCGAATTTATGGTTATGTAGCTTTTGCTTTTGTTACAATGTTAACACAAGTACTTTTAGTTGTTAAGAAAAAACAGTTTGAAAAAGTTCAGGCAGCCGAAATGAACTTTTAAGTAAGTATAAGGATGGCTCTTGATTTCATAATTTTATTCACGATCAAATTCCTTAAAATTTGATCGTGAATAAAATTACGAAAATAGAGTGGTTTTTTAACCACCACCTACAATTGTAACAAATTCAATTCGATCAAAAGAACCCAAAAAAGTTTTTGAACATAAAAGAGGTTTTAAAATTACTTGATTATACTCAGTAATTAAAAGACTTCTATTTATATTGAAAAATTCAAAAAGTTGGTCCAAATTAATTGTATAATTAATTATATAAACCTCACCATTAATTAAAATCCAAGCTCCCGAATTTGTATAAAAATTTTTTTTCATAAAAGTTCTTTTATTTATATATAAAAACAAAAAATAATCAATATTTGAAATAAGATTTTGACTCAATTAGATTTTTATTTTACTTCATAAATTAATATAAAAATATTAAAATAAATAAAATTGTTGTATATTAAAGAAATCACTCATATAATATTCATATATCTAGAAGAGTTCAAATCAGGGATTTACAGATTAAATATTAATTAATTTTTAATAAAATCTCAAGTTAAATGGGTTTTGCTTTTCAAGTTCGGTTAAATTGCCGAAGGGACCATTTAAAATTTCCGAGAACCAGAGAATTTACTGCTATATAAAAGGAGTCCTAAATGTTTCAATCTGTAGAAGAAAGAACACGTATTAAAAACGAACGTTATGAATCAGGTGTAATCCCTTACGCTGAAATGGGTTATTGGGATGCAAACTACACAATTAAAGATACTGATGTACTTGCATTATTCCGTATTACTCCACAACCAGGGGTTGATCCAATTGAAGCCGCTGCTGCCATCGCTGGTGAATCTTCAACAGCTACATGGACTGTAGTATGGACTGACTTATTAACAGCTTGTGATGTTTACAGAGCAAAAGCTTATAAAGTTGATTCAGTTCCAGGTACTAGCGACCAATTCTTCGGTTACGTTGCATATGAATGTGACCTTTTTGAGGAAGGTTCAATCGCTAACTTAACGGCTTCAATCATCGGTAACGTATTTGGATTCAAAGCTGTAAAAGCGTTACGTCTTGAAGATATGCGTATGCCTTATGCTTACTTAAAAACATTCCAAGGACCAGCTACTGGTGTGATTGTTGAACGTGAGCGTTTAGACAAATTCGGACGTCCTCTATTAGGTGCAACTGTAAAACCAAAATTAGGTTTATCAGGTAAAAACTATGGGCGTGTTGTTTATGAAGGTTTAAAAGGTGGATTAGACTTCTTAAAAGATGACGAAAACATCAACTCTCAACCATTCATGCGCTGGCGCGAACGTTTCTCTTATGTAATGGAAGGTGTTAACAGATCAGCAGCAGCTTCTGGTGAAGTTAAAGGTTCTTACCTTAATGTTACAGCAGCCACTATGGAAGAAATGTACGAACGTGCTGAATTTGCAAAACTTATTGGTTCAGTAATTATCATGATCGACTTAGTGATTGGTTACACTGCAATTCAATCAATGGCAATTTGGTCTCGTAAAAATGACATGATCCTTCACTTACACCGTGCAGGTAACTCGGCATATGCTCGTCAAAAAAATCATGGTATTAACTTCCGTGTAATTTGTAAATGGATGCGTATGGCTGGTGTTGACCATATTCACGCGGGTACTGTTGTAGGTAAACTAGAAGGTGATCCTTTAATGGTTAAAGGTTTCTATAATACATTATTGCAAACTAGTTTAGACATTAACTTACCACAAGGTATTTTCTTTGAACAGGACTGGGCTTCTTTAAGAAAAACTCTACCTGTAGCCTCTGGTGGTATCCACTGTGGACAAATGCACCAATTACTTAACTACTTAGGTGAAGACTGTGTATTACAATTTGGTGGTGGTACAATTGGTCACCCTGATGGTATCGCTTCTGGTGCAACAGCGAATCGTGTGGCTATGGAATGTGTACTTTTAGCTAAATACGAAGGTAAAGATTATATTAACGAAGGACCAAAAATCTTACGTGCTGCTGCAGAAAGCTGTGCTCCATTACGTACTGCTTTAGATCTTTGGAAAGATATTGCTTTCAACTATACATCAACAGATACTGCGGATTACGTTGAAACAACAACTAAACAGTAATCGTAAAAAACAGTATCAATCAGTTTAACATACTAAAGGAGTATTTGAAGAGTGAGATTAACACAAGGTGCATTTTCGTACTTACCAGATTTAACAAACGAACAAATTTTAGGACAGCTTAAGTATCTTTGTAGCAAAGGATGGGCTTGTAGTATTGAATGGACAGAAGATCCTCATCCGCGTAACACTTACTGGGAGCTTTGGGGTATGCCTTTATTCGACATTAAAGACGCTTCAGTAATTATGTATGAGTTAGACCAATGCCGTGCAGCTCACCCTACAACGTACATCAAAATCAATGCTTTTGATAATGCTCGTGGAACTGAAAGCTGCGCATTATCTTTTATTGCTCAACGTCCTTACGAAGAACCAGGTTTCTACTTAGAACGTCAAGAAGCTGAGGGTCGTAACATTCGTTACACTATTCATAGTTATGTTGTTAATAAGTATCCTCCAGGAGAACGTTACGTTTTATAATCTATAATACATAACAACTAAAACCAAACAAAACCCACTATTTCACCCTTTACTTGATGAAATAGTGGGTTTAATTTTTTAAATTAACATTAAATAAACAAAAAAAATCTGAATATATGAATTATACAAATGTTACTCTTTAGATTTTTAATGTTTTTTTTACTGACACATTGTACGACATAATATTTTTATCAGTCAATCTAAAAAAATATTACATACGAGTGATTAAAAATCACTCATATGTAATTAAATATTCTTAAGCATTAACAGCTGGAGCGTTTAATGCAACTGGAAGAACATTAGATACCGCTAAATCTAGAGGGAAGTTGTGCGCGTTACGTTCGTGCATTACTTCCATACCTAAATCAGCACGGTTGATAATGTCAGCCCAAGTGTTGATCACACGACCTTGGCTATCAACAACTGATTGGTTGAAGTTGAATCCGTTTAAGTTGAATGCCATTGTGCTAATTCCAAGAGCAGTTAACCAGATACCTACAACTGGCCAAGCAGCTAAGAAGAAGTGTAAAGCACGTGAGTTGTTGAAACTTGCGTATTGGAAGATTAAACGTCCAAAGTAACCGTGTGCAGCTACGATGTTGTAAGTTTCTTCTTCTTGTCCAAATTTGTAACCGTAGTTAGCAGATACACCGTCTTCAGTTTCACGGATTAAACTAGATGTTACAAGAGAACCGTGCATTGCACTGAATAAAGATCCACCAAACACACCAGCAACACCAGCCATATGGAATGGGTGCATAAGAATGTTGTGTTCTGCTTGGAATACTAACATGAAGTTGAAAGTACCAGAGATACCTAAAGGCATACCATCAGAGAAGCTACCTTGTCCGATTGGGTAAATTAAGAATACTGCACTTGCTGCAGCTACTGGAGCTGAGAAAGCTACGAAAATCCAAGGACGCATCCCTAAACGGTAGCTAAGTTCCCATTCACGTCCCATGTAGCAAGCTACACCTAGTAAGAAGTGTAATACTACAAGTTGGTAAGGACCACCGTTGTAAAGCCATTCGTCTACAGACGCAGCTTCCCAAACTGGGTAGAAGTGAATACCAATAGCGTTAGAACTTGGAATAACCGCACCTGTGATAATGTTGTTTCCGTATAAAAGTGATCCAGCCACTGGTTCACGGATACCATCGATATCTACTGGAGGTGCTGCGATGAAAGCGATGATGAAGCAGCTTGTAGCTGTTAATAATGTAGGGATCATTAAAACACCGAACCAACCGATGTATAAACGGTTTTCTGTGCTAGTGATCCAAGAGCAGAAGCGCTCCCATAAGCTAGTACTTTCTCTTCTTTCTAAAGTTGCTGTCATAATGAGTACTAGAATAAATAGGGAAATAAACTTCCTAGGATCATAGATCTGGCATTAATTGCAAGAGTCTATTTTGCAAAGGATGAATATTTCGTGTATGATGAGGGGGGATAACAGGAATTTCTACAAAGCTGTTTTATTTAAATTAATTGTACAATAATTTTATAAATCTTATGGGTTAAATACTTTAGTGTTTTAGTCAACAATAAAAATTTAAACGAGTGTATGGTAGTTTTTCCATCCTAACTCTTTAAAAGTTGTTTGTCTTTGTAATGGTTTAGAAATTAATTCCAAAATATTTTTAGCATTTGTAAAACCATGAATTTGCGAAAATGTAAATTCAACAGACCATTTTGTATTTATACCTCTGGCTTCTAAAGGATTTGCGTGAGCCATTCCAGTTATAACTAAGTCAGGATGTAAATCTTTAATACGGTTTAGTTGGTTGTAATTATCAGGCTTCTCAACAATTACAGGTAAGAAAGTACCCATTTCTTTACAAGTTTTTTCAAGTAAATCTAGTTCACCTCCTTGATAACGTTTATCTAAGTATGGGATACCAATTTCATAGACAGACATACCACATTTTATAAAAAATCTTGCTAAAGAAATTTCTAACAAATTATCCCCCATAAAAAAGACAGATTTTCCTCTTAAAAGTTTAAGATAAGACTCTAAATTTTTCCAAGCTTTTTCTTCTCTATCATTAAGGCCAGGTGTAGGCTTATTAAAAACAGAACAAATTTTTTCAATCCACGCCCGAGTCCCATCTGGTCCAATAGGAAAAGGAGAACCTATAAGTTGGCATTTACGTCTACGCATTAAAGTCGTTGCAGTACGGCTTAAGTAGGGATTAACACCACATACAAAATCTTTTTCATTTAAAATAGGAAATTCTGTATATCTTTTTGCTGGAAGCCATCCTTTTACTTCTATACCGTACGTTTTTAACTCATTACCTAACTCGTAAACTACTGAGTTAGGTACTGAACCAAATATAACTAAATTAGGGGTGTTTTCAGATTTAGTAACGTTATCAGAAGTCGTTGATTTTTTTCCAAATGTTTGTGCCAATGCTGCCAAAACTGTATCCTCACCTTGTGTAAAGGCATAATCTAATCCATTTGCTCTGGCAACAATGATAGGAACACCAAGTTCATTTTCTAATTTTGGCGCAATACCTTCAAGATCCATTTTAATAATCTCTGTGGTGCAAGTACCAATCCAAAAAATAACGCTAGGATTTCGATCTTTTTTTATAAGTGTACATAAACGCTTTAATTCCATATAGTCATTTAAATGTGCGGATATATCAGCTTCTTCAAGTTCTGCCATTGCATACCTTGGTTCAGCAAATATCATTACACCAAGAGCATTTTGTAAAAAGTAACCACATGTTTTTGTACCAATTACTAAGAAAAAGCTATCTTCAATTTTTTGATATAACCACGCAACACAGCTGATTGGGCAGAATGTATGATAGTTACCAGTTTCACATTCAAAAGTAATGGAGTTAGAATTAATTAATGATCCTTGTTCAATATTCATATTATTTAGATTGCCTTTTAATTCTTTTCAAAATTTAGTTTAGTTGTTAAAAAGGTCCAGTTCTAAATCTTCAACATTTTGCTCAGAATTAGCAGGTTTTAAATAAAAGTCAGATAAAAGTGTAAACAGTTCACGGTCAGCAGATTCTTTTGGAATTACTCCTTCTGGCTGAGCAATTAGCTGGTCCGCTATATTTAAATAATAATCACAGATATACTCTAAAGATGGATCAATCGTAGACATTTCAAAAAGAGTTTTACCTTTAATTCTTGAAACACGTATATCTTCAATTAAAGGTAAGACCTCAAGAACTGGTATTGGTACAGTTTGAATATATTTATCAATTAAGTCACGTGTTGCAGTTCTATTACCAATTAAACCGGCTAACCTTAAACTATGAGTTCTAGCTTTTTCACGAACGGAAGCTGCAATCCTATTAGCAGCAAACAACGCATCAAATCCATTATCGGTAACAATTAAACAATAATCTGCATAATTTAAAGGTGCTGCAAAACCACCACAGACTACGTCACCTAACACATCAAAAAGGATGACATCGTATTCGTCAAACGCATTTAATTCTTTTAAAAGTTTAACTGTTTCTCCTACTACATAACCCCCACAACCAGCACCTGCGGGTGGTCCTCCAGCTTCAACACAGTCAACCCCATTAAAACCTCTATAAATGACATCTTCTGGCCAAACATCTTCATAATGATAGTCTTTGACTTGTAATGTATCAATAATTGTAGGAATTAAGAATCCTGTTAATGTAAAAGTACTATCATGTTTTGGATCACACCCAATTTGTAAAACTTTTTTACCTCTTTGTGCTAATGCTACTGAAATATTACAACTTGTAGTAGATTTTCCAATACCACCTTTTCCATAAACCGCTAATCTCATAGTTTTTCTCCTAAAGTTAATTGCAAATTTATGTTCTATAAATTGCTCATAAAAATCTATAATATAGAGTCTAGAATGTCAGAACTAAAAAGTTCAGACAACTAACGTATAAAATCTGGCAGGAAAGAGTATCTTTTCAAAAACATTTATTAATTACTTTTAGTAAAACCTTATTTTACTATTTAAGAATTGTTTTCTAACTTTTTTATTCTCAAAACGTCTTAGGCCCAGTAGGATTCGAACCTACATTAGAAACTTAGAAGGTTTCTGTCCTAATCCCTTAGACGATGAGCCCTATGGGCAGTACAGGATTTGAACCTGTGGCCTTCTGCTTGTAAGGCAGAAGCTCTACCGCTGAGCTAACTGCCCTTTCATTTATGTATACCACTTATTTAAAATTAGTATAAGGTGTATCAATACTAAGTTGATACACCTTACACCGGACACATAGATTTAATTAATTGTTAATATTTTGGGTAGGGTTACGAGATGGATCATTCGATATAAATCCAAACCAAAAAAGATAAACAAAAAAGCTAACGACTGTGTAAACCGCTATTTTTAGTATTAACATACGGACCTCTTTAATTAGAAGATTATAAACTGGTTTAAGTTAACCAAACAATACTTTTGAAACGTTCTATTAAATATTCTAATAGAAAAAAATTAAATCAAAAGGGTTTAGTTATATTTTTCATATAAATTACAAGTATTGAGAAGAGAGAGTGGGATTCGAACCCACGGAACCATTCCTAGTTCTTCTGATTTCAAGTCAGACGCAATCGACCACTCTGCCATCTCTCCTAAGATCATACCCTTTAACTACTAAATAGTTTAAAGGACATGAATTAAGATTTGTTTTAATTTAATCTAAAAACTAATTTTAGTTATTTGATTGAAACTTTAAAGAAGCCGGATTTGGATTTCCCCCAATTGATGCATCACGTTTACCAACTGGTGAACGTCCTTCATTTACTTTTTCTGGGAAAACTCCATCAAAAGGATGTAATAAGGTAATGTCTAATGGAGGATATATACGAAAAATTTTATAATTTGTAATTTTGAACTTACGTAGTTGAGTTCCTAGAGCTAAACATTGTTCTTTACGAGCAAAATAAGCCACATTGTTTCCAGCATTCATTTTTGCTGTTCCACCCGTTGGCATTTCAAACAAAGAAGCATCTTTACTAGTCCAAATAATTACATATTTTTCTTCATTTTTTGCAGCGCTAAGCCAACCACCTGTTGATCCTTCAAATTTTGGGAAATCACTTTGTTTTAATTTAAGATTCATGGCATCTTCGTCCCTTTGTTGTCAAATTTTAGTTGACTAGTCAAACTTGCACTGTTTAATCAAAAGGCATAGACGGCTATTTATAGCGGAGAGTGGACTTGAACCACTGACCTTCGGATTATGAGCCCAACGAGCTACCAATCTGCTCTACCCCGCCATTACCTAATCCATATTGTATCCAATTTAAGTAAAAATATTAATATACAATTAAAAATAATAGCGAAATAACAAAAACCATACTTAGACTTAAAAACTGAAGGGTTTTAGTAAGGCGTGTTATTAAAGGTACTAATTGATAGTGATAGAGTAATCGCTCATGGCGGAGAATACTAGGAGGCTTTATCCAAATACGACCGTCATACCAGCCAGATTCTTCATACCAAACTTTAGCTGCGACTAATCTTTTCCCAGCGTAAAACCAAGTAATAAAAAAATAACCATAAATAATAGTTTGAATAGCTAAAGTAACACACGTACTTATTAATATTGTTTGATAAGGATAATAAACTATTGAAATAAACCAGGATGTCAAAGGTAACGTAATACTAAATATACCTGTAAGACTTAAAAAAAACCTACGGGCGTAATTTGACTCATTTAAGCTTACCCAACCTAATATACTAGAGTCTTTTCGTTTTATATATTCGTAAAAAGGTCTCTGGTCTCGAGGAACAGGGCATAAAACAAACCAATCCATTCTGTTCATAACAACTTTATTGGTTAAAAAATACTCACATATAAATACACTAGTGACATTTAAACGCAAACAATGTAATTATTAAGGTGCTAACTATAAAAATGATTGTTTTGTCTAAGCCTTGATTTCTTGCTTTTTCAAAGCCAGGCAATCGTGCTGGATTACGAGAAATAACTAGTATAGTTAATAATAAAACTTGAGATAAAAAGATTACATTTAATATAACACTCATAAAATAAAAAGGGTTTTATTCTCCTTTTTTTTAAAGGAGAATAAAAGTTTACCTATTTTGCTTGTACTCTTAAAAGTAAAAAACCAAGCGAAAGACCGATAATTGTTATTCCAAAAGCAATTCCACCTACAGTTAATATTTCTTGCATAAATCAAGTCCAAATTCAAAAAATTAAAAACCGTTTCTACCCCAGACCACCATTGCTAGTGAAAAACTAAATACAACTAGCACCATTGACCAACCTAGAGCAATAACGTCCATAAAGTTATCCTTTTTGACTGTCTTTGGTTTTTTTTAATTTTATAAGAAATACTTTAGATTAATAAAATAACTGATTATTTATTATTTTGATTTTAATTAATTTTACGTAGATTCTCAATAACACCGGATTTAATTAAAAAATTTTTAACTGTTAAAGTAGGTTTGGCACCTTGTGATAAACGAAGTTTTATTCGATCTTGATTATAAACTAGTTCGTTACTTATAGGGTTATAATAACCTAATTCTTCTATAGCTCGACCATCTCGTCTTGCCTGACTCCTTACTAAAACAATTCGATAACTTGGTAATTTTTTTCTACCACATCTTTTTAATCTAATTTTTAACATTTTTTTGAGCTTTTCTTTATTTTTAGTAAAAATACGTTATTTAAGTTGGTAAGATTTTTTCACCAAATAAGGCTAGAGTTAATATATCTATAATTTCAATATTATTGTCGCAGTACGTTGTTAGAACCCTATAAAATCTAGAAATAAAAGACTTTATTTGTTCAATTAAAAGCCAAGCGAAAATTGCAGATAACCCTTTAGGTAAAATTTCTTCAGATGCTTTAAAATAAGGTTCAGATAAATTAAATATTATTTGTTCAAATATACCACCCTCAGTCAAGTTTATGCTTGGGTACCATTCCATTACAAATCGTAGCGATAAAATAACCTCATAAAAAACCATAAAATGATGCAAAATTAATAAACCTAGTCGCCCAAAAACAAAAAAAAGTTTGTTTGTATTTCCTAAAAACGAAGTACAAATATTTATTGAACAAAAAAGAATTAGAAATAATTTTGCTGTCAGATTTTTTAAAGGAAAAATCAAGTAGAGTAAAGATAAAATTTTACGATTACCTGTATTAAGTGTTTTTATTATAAATGTATAATAAGGTAAATTATTTTTATAAGAACTAACAAAAAAACAAAGCTTGATTAAGCGATTTTTTATAATAGGAAGAGTTTGCATTGTATACACCTTAACATAAAAAGCTACCAAATTTTAAATAGTATTAATCAATGTATAAAATCGAGTCAACTTTATTTTTAAAATTATGTTTAATTCTAATAAATTTTATCAACGAAAAGAATTTAAAACAATAGTTAGTAATAGGGTGAGCGACGGGATTTGAACCCGCGCGTGACGGAACCACAACCCATTGCCTTAACCACTTGGCTACGCCCACCAGTTTAATCTGTATAACAATATTATTGTAAAGATTTTATAAGTTATTCTAGATATTGACGGTTGTAATATTTTCATTATACTTTTTTTGTATTTATAACAAAACATGGAGTAATTTTAACTATGTCTCGATACCGAGGACCGCGCTTAAGACTTCAAAGAAGGTTAGGTGTTCAGTTAAGTCATTTAACAAGAAAGCGTGTACGAAATAAAAAACGTCAGAACACTTTACCAGGGCAACATGGTTATAGTCGTAAAAAAGTTCGTCGATCAGAATTTAGGATGCGATTAGAAGAAAAACAAAAGCTTCGATTTAACTACTGTATTACAGAGTCTCAATTATTTAGATATGTAAAAGAAGCTAGAAGAATTAAAGGCTCTACTGGTCTTATAATTCTTCAACTTTTAGAAATGCGACTAGATACCATAGTTTTTAGATTAAATCTTGCTCCAACAATTTTATCAGCTAGACAACTAGTCTCACATGGTCATGTTAAAGTCAATGATCATGTAGTGACAATTCCAAGTTTTCAATGTCAACCTGGGGACGGTATTCAACTTTCTGATACAAAAACAATACGAGAAATAGTTGAAGAAAACACAAATTCGAAAAGAAGAAAATTTCTTCCTTATCATTTAGCAGGATCGCTAAAACAATTAAAAGGTGGAGTAAAAAAAGTTGTCGACCGTAAAGATATTAGACTTCCAGTAAATGAACTACTTGTAGTTGAGTATTATTCTAGACGTTAATGTAAACCATAAATATTAGTAGTATTGTTTAGAACTGATATTTAATTTTAAATTGAAACTAATTTTTAGTTTCAATTTAAAAGGTTATTTTTTTCTAAATAAATTTTTAATTTTTTAGACTCTATTTTTGATGTCAATAGGAAAACTACCTGCAAAATAAAAGGTTTTCCCTTCACCCAGATAATTTTGATATCTTTTGTTGTATATTTAAAGTTACAATCTAACAATAAGGTTGCTTTTATTGATTTTTTTTCAACCATTAGTAAGTTTAAATTAAGTAGTTTTAAAGGATTGTAGAAATTTAATGTGATTGTCGAAGTTTCTTCGTTTATTGACGAAGTAAATCTAACAAAATTAGGAATTAAATCGTCTAATAAATCTGAATTAACTTCAAATTTTATTTTTAATATCATGAAGAAATTATATGTCTATATACATACAAATTTTTAAAAATTTATGGTAGATTATAGAATAAGAGCTTGTAGCTCAGTGGATAGAGCATATGGCTACGAACCATAGTGTCGGGGGTTCAAATCCCTCCTAGCTCGTCAAAGCTTTTTACAACAAATTATGATAGTTTTTATTTCTATAAATAGAAACTATCCTTTTGGGGCGTCGCCAAGTGGTAAGGCAACGGACTTTGACTCCGTCATTCGTAGGTTCGAATCCTCCCGCCCCAGCTTATAGTTAACTAGAATCTTATTAATTCGTGAGGAGTTAAAAAGTGAAAAAAAATAATGCTCATGCTATTATATCATCGGATTTTGTACAAATATATATAGAAAATGGGATTAAAAAAGTTGAATTATTATTAAAAGAAACTTACGGACCCTCTGGAAAAAATATTATTTTTGATAAAAAAAATTTATCAAATCCCCAACTTTTTAAGAATGGTTCAAAAATAGTTTCTAACCTTCGTACTACTAGCGAAATAGAAAATTTAATCTTTCTCATGTTAGAAGATTGTTTTCAAAAAATAAATAGTATAAGTGGAGATGGAACAAAAACATTCTTCTTAATTTTAGCTTATCTAGTATTAAATGGTTTTAAGAGTTTAACTCAAAATACATACTCATTAGAAACAAAGATTGGCATTACAAAAACTCTTAATTACGCCTTAAAAGTTTTAAATGACAAAAGTTTACCTATTTCAACGGAAATTTTTTGGGAAAAAGTATTAGAAAGATATATCCCACAGGACGAAAATCTTGTTAATATATTTAAAGAAGCATTCGAAAGAATTGGTAAAACTGGTCAACTAAAAATAAGAACAGAAACTGGGAAAAAAAGTAATTTAGTTTTAGAAAAAGGTATGCAAATAAGCAGAGGTTATTTTTCACCTTATTTTACAACTGATAAAAAAAATATAATGGTTCAATTTAAAAATCCTTATATTTTAGTTAGCTTACAGAAAATTACATTAGATGATAATTACTTAATTCGTCTACTGGAACCTATAATTTATGAAAAAAGATCTCTCGTTATTATAAGTTCCGATATTGATGAACAAGCATTATCTACATTAATCTTAAATAAAATTAATGGCATATTAGATATAGCTTATGTAAAAGTACCTCAAACATTTTTATTTGACAAAACAGTCTTAGAAGATTTAGCTCTCTATACAAATGCGAAATTAATTGTATCATCTAGAGATTGGAAATCTATGCAAAAATCTAATTTAGGACAAGTTAACAAAGTTCTTTTAACAAAAACTAAAAGCATTTTTTGGGCCGAATCTGGATTAAAAGAAGAATTGATAGAAAGAAAATGTCACGATTTAAAACAACAAATTCTCTTTAGTGATTCTGACTATGAAAATGAAAAAAGAGAAGAAAGAAGAAGAAATTTTACAGGTACCAATGCTCTTATTGAGATCGGAGGTACTACTGAACTTGAAAGTTCTGATTTACGCTCTAGAAGTGAAATAGGATTATTGGGTGCGCGTGCATGTCTTTACGAAGGAGTTTTACCCGGTAGTGGGTTAAGTTTTCTTCAATTAACAGAAGAACTTGAAAATTGGTCTCGAAGTAATTTATATGGAAATTCTGTTAATGGAAGTAAATTAGTTATTAATTCTTTAGTTAAACCTATTCAAACGCTAATAGAATGTCAAGTTGATAAAAATACATTACTTCCCCAGTCTTTAAGTAAATTAGAAAGTTTAGCAAAAATCCAAGATATATATCTATCATATGATATCAAACAAAATAAAGTAAAAAATATAATTGATTCAGGAATTTTAGATTCCTTAAAAGGTATTCGAATTGGGCTTCAAACTGCTACTTCTTTAACCTATTCAATTTTATCAATAGCAAATATAATAATTTAAAAATTCTATTAAATATACAACAAGTTGATTATAATAGTTTACTTAGAATACCATACTTATAATACTATAAGAGGAGGAAATTTATGTCATTAGATTTGTTACCTAGCTTTTTTGTACCCCTTGTAGGTTTAGTACTTCCGCTTTTTTCGATTATAGCGTTATTTCTTTATATTGAAAAAGAAAATAGAGAAGTTTTTGATCCAACAACTTACAAATTTTAAAAGATTAGTGGATACTACAGTTTTAATAAAGCTGTAGTATCCTAAATGGTTTAAAGTGATGATCCTAAACCTGAGTAAGAACCATATATAAAAACTCCAACAATAGTTATAATTCCTAAACCTGCAACAAAAGCTACAAGCCACAACGGAACACGCCCAGCACTTGCCATAATAACTTTCTCCGTAAATTAAAAATGGAATTCCTAGTTAAGTTATAAGAAGA
Organism: Nannochloropsis salina CCMP1776; assembly: GCA_004565275.1. Lineage (NCBI taxonomy): Eukaryota > Eustigmatophyceae > Eustigmatales > Monodopsidaceae > Microchloropsis > Microchloropsis salina. The sequence continues at coordinate 26,274 of CM016496.1, forward strand.
ATCTTTTTTTTATGTTAAAAAGACTAATTAAAGAAATAACTCGAAAATAAAACAGCTAAAACAAAAATAAGTAAAAGACCCCAATATAACGAAGTACGGTTTAACTCTACCGGACTTGAATTTGGATTTGGTCCTGGTGTATTTGTCGACATTAATTTGCTCCTAACGTTGAATAAATTGCATTGAAGTAATTGCGCCTAAGAAAAAGATCGTTGGTACTGCTAATCCGTGTACTGCTAACCAACGAAACGTAAAAATAGGATAAACAACAGGTTGGTTTGTGTTTCTGATCATATTTATAGTCCTTTAGTTAAATCATCTAATTCTTGTTTCGCATTAAATCTATCGTTAACAAGTGGAACTTGTTGACGATCTTGTGCGAAATACTCATTAGGCCTTGGTGTTCCAAAAACATCATAAGCTAAACCAGTACTAACAAATAACCAACCCGAAACAAATAAAGAAGGAATAGTTATACTATGTATAATCCAGTATCTTACACTAGTAATAATGTCTGAAAATGGACGTTCGCCAGTAGAACCTGCCATACAACAATTTAGAGTTGAAGAAGATATCAATCATTTCGGGTTCTATATTTTCATACTTAGAGCGGGTAGGGGGAATCGAACCCCCATAGTCAGCTTGGAAGGCTGAAGTTTTACCACTAAACTATACCCGCTACCTGACAACAAATATTATACAAAATTGTTGTAAGTATGACACTGTTTTCTTATTTTACTTAGTCCTATCAACAATTTCTGTGTTAAATCCCATTTCTAGGCCTAAATTTGTAATAAAAGACTCTGAAAGAATAAACTTTGAAGGATCCTGTGTAGACCAAATCGGAATTTCTCTATTTCCTTCTAAAACAAGAAACAACCCTTGTCTACGTACTGGACTTTCAGTATACATTATTTTAATACACTGGAGTTCTTTAAAGCTGTAAGAAAAAAATATTCGTTCATTTTTCCCTGGGTAACCTTTGAAAGCTAGTGTTATTTGTTGATTACTTTTATCAAACCTGATCGATCCAGCACCTATGTCTAATAAAGCAGAAAACAAAAGAAAACCTCCTAAAACCAGTGCACCACTCCCATAACTTAATAAACTAAAACTTTGGGCACCAAATCCTGTTAAAAGTGGTTTAGTTGGAACTGAGTGTAGAATATGTACAACATATAAATCAGAAAATACTGAACAAAATCCTGTATAACTATAGGCTCCAATACCTGCGACTAATAAAATAGTTGGAATAATGTAGTTCTGGAACTGGTTGTTCCCTGGTAAACTTATTTGCCATTCATCTTCGTTAAACTCTAACATTTTTTCTCCAAGTTGCAAAAATTAAACTAAAATTTCCAATAAAAGTAAGCATTGATTGAAAACCTATTAACCAATTTAGTGTTTCAAGATTTAAAAAGTAATGCCAACTTAAAATACAAATTGCACTAAGAAAAAACAAGGTTAATGAGGGTATAAAACGTATGAGGGCTTTTGATTTTATCTGATATGCATATTGCCAAAATATTTCAATAAAAATTAACCAATCGATTACACTTAAAGAATGTATATACCAAGTTTGAAAAGATAGTTTTAATAGCATAACAATTTTAACTTTTTAGATAAGTTATGTATAAATATATCAATGAAAAACTGTTATCATAAGGCTGTTTTACTTTCTTAAATTTATCAAACTCAATTTAAGCTTGACTTTTATTAAAATTAAAAAATTAGGAAAAAATATTTAAGAATTTTTAGACAAATCTTTATCTACGGGTTTTTTTATTCCATAAGATAAAGATTTGCTAAAGCTTGTATTCTAAATAAGTTTTACTAATTTCAAACCTAAAAATACCGCGGATGCTGTTGCTGTAGAAAAAACTAGTAGAACTAAATAGTAGCTGATTATTACCATATCTAACAAACCTTTTCTTTTTTTATTGATAATTTTTCTTAGCTTTAAACTTTTAGCTTATATACTAAGATGTTAATATATTATAACAAAATAAAAAATATAAAAAGTTTTAAGTCACTTTGTAAAAAAAAAGCTATTTTTAGCTTTTTGTATGCTATAATAATTCTGGTAAATAAAATAGAGAAAGATTATGGTCAGTTTCATCAAGCCTTACAGGCAAGATCCCTTCGTAGGTCATTTAGCAACACCTATTACTACTTCGGCTTTTACAAGGGCTTATCTAAAAGTTCTTCCAGCTTATCGACCAGGGCTAACACCACTTTCAAGAGGAGCTGAAATTGGTTTTACACATGGTTACTTTCTTATAGGACCGTTTTACACTTATGGTCCATTGCGCTCTGCAGAATTTTCACTTACTTCGTTAGCTGCAGGTCTTCTTGCCGCTATAACGTTATTATTAATTTTAACTGTAGGATTATCAATTTACGGCCAAGTTACTTACGACGTTTATGATAACGCTCTTATTGTTAAACTTGTACAACAAATGGTAGGTTCAGAAAAAACACAAGAATTACCTCAGATTAAAGGAACAAGCGAACTAGATACTATTTTAGGCTGGCAAAAATTTTCAGAGGGCTTCTTTAGTGGTGGTTTAATTGGTAGCATTGTAGCAGCAATTGGTATAGCTCTTTATTCGACATATTTATAAATCTAATGCTTAAAGCATTAGATTTATAAATATATTGGTTTAGTGCATAATTTAATAAAAGTAGGGTCGATGCCCGAGTGGTTAAAGGGGGCGGACTGTAAATCCGCTGGCTCAGCCTACGTTGGTTCAAATCCAACTCGGCCTATTTAAATAAATGTTTTTTTAGTAGTAGTCTGCAGAGATGATTCATTACTTAATCCGATCATTTGTGAATTACTTTTACCTGGTGCAACCATTGGATAACAATTTTCAGTTTCGGTTACATCAAAGTCAATCAATAATGGTTGGTTTGCTAAAACAATATCATTTTCTATTTTTTGAAATTCTTCAACTGTTTTTATACGGCACCCTTTAATTCCATAAGACTCAGCGAGTTTAACAAAGTCTGGCATACCATCTTTCATAGAGGAATGTGAATATCTTTCATCATAAAAAGACTGTTGCCATTGTCGTACCATACCTTGCCAACGATTATTTAAAATAAAGATTTTAATGGGTAGATTATACTGTGCTATTGTTCCTAACTCTTGAAGATTCATTTGAAAACTAGCATCTCCACTAATACAAACTACATTTGAATTGGGAAATGCTAATTGAACTCCTATTGCTGCTGGTAAACCATAACCCATAGTACCTAACCCAGCACTTGACATCCATTTTCTAAGATTACATTTTAGAAATTGGGCTGCCCACATTTGATGCTGACCAACGTCTGTAGTAAAATAGGCATTTGGAAGAAGTTCAGCTAAACGATTTACAATTTGCTGAGGTGATAAACCGGTATCTACGTTTGGAATAATTAATGGATAACGCTCTTTCCATTTTAAAATTCTTTCTCGCCAAAATCTAGTTTGTGTTGCGTCATATAAAGGAGTTACTGAATTTGAATGTTTTAACAATTGTTGTAAAACTTTTTTTATATCTCCAATAATAGCTAAATGAGGTATCTTATTTTTTCCAATTTCATTTGGATCAATATCAATTTGAAGAATTTGTGCTTGAGAGGCGAAATCTTCAAGTTTACCAGTAACCCGATCATCAAATCTTGCACCTATTGCTATAAGTAAATCACACTCACTTACTGCAAAATTAGCATAACCTGT
>CM016496.1:35000-87500 GCA_004565275.1 Nannochloropsis salina CCMP1776
TCCCACAACCCTAACCAAGAGGTTAGTTTAGGCCAGGTCCCAGTTCGCTCGCCGCTACTAAGGGAATCGTTTTTACTTTTTTTTCCTCTGGGTACTAAGATGTTTCAGTTCCCCAGGTTCGCTCTTTCTTCCTTATGTATTCAGGAAGAAGTTCTATGGAGTTGCCTCATTCGGAAACCTCCGGATCAAAGCTTTTTGCCCGCTCCCCGGAGCGTATCGCCGGTCATCGCGTCCTTCATCGCTTCTGAATGCCAAGGTATCCCCCAAAAGCCCTTTCTTTCTTGAATCGAAAGACAAAAATTATGTAGCCAGATTATAAGTGTGGAGGTAAGCGGACTCGAACCGCTGACATCTGCCGTGCAAGGGCAGCGCTCTACCAGCTGAGCTATACCCCCAGCTGGGCTATCCTGGACTTGAACCAGGGACCTCACCCTTATCAGGGGTGTGCTCTAACCAACTGAGCTAATAGCCCTACCTTATTTAATTAAAATCGGAGTAAAATCCGATAAAGGTCCAAATCGACCTACAGATAAGTTTTTAATCTTATTCTTGTTAAAGGAGGTCATCCAGCCGCACCTTCCGGTACGGCTACCTTGTTACGACTTCACCTCGGTCACTAATTTTACCTTCGGCATCTCCTTCCTTGCGGTTAGGATAACGACTTCGGGTACAACCAGCTTCCATGGTGTGACGGGCGGTGTGTACAAGGCCCGGGAACGGATTCACCGCTGTGTAGCTGACCAGCGATTACTAGCGATTCCACCTTCATGCAGGCGAGTTGCAGCCTGCAATCTGTACTTGGAGTAAGTTTCAAAGATTAGCTTATCCTCGCGAATTTGCAACTTATTGTCTTACCCATTGTAGGACGTGTGTAGCCCAGGGTGTAAGGGGCATGATGACTTGACGTCGTCCTCACCTTCCTCCGGTTTGTCACCGGCAGTCTTTTTAGACAATAGAACTAAAAATAAGGGTTGCGCTCGTTGCGGGACTTAACCCAACATCTCACGACACGAGCTGACGACAGCCATGCACCACCTGTAGAAGCGGAATAAGGAATCCTTTTCAGAAAACCAACACTTCTAGCAAACCCTGGTAAGGTTCTTCGCGTTGCATCGAATTAAACCACATCCTCCACCGCTTGTGCGGGCCCCCGTCAATTCCTTTGAGTTTCACTCTTGCGAGCGTACTCCCCAGGCGGGATACTTAACGCGTTAGCTAAGATACTGAACGGGTCGATACGTCCAACATCGAGTATCCATCGTTTACGGCTAGGACTACTGGGGTATCTAATCCCATTTGCTCCCCTAGCTTTCGTCTCTGAGTGTCAGTAATAGCCCAGTAGAGTGCCTTCGCCATCGGTGTTCTTTCCAATATCTACGCATTTCACCGCTCCACTGGAAATTCCCTCTACCCCTACTATACTCAAGTCTCCTAGTTTCTACTGCAGATTTGAGGTTGAGCCTCAAGATTTAACAGTAGACTTAAGAAACCACCTGCAGACGCTTTACGCCCAGTAAATCCGGATAACACTTGCATCCCCCGTCTTACCGCGGCTGCTGGCACGGAGTTAGCCGATGCTTTCCACCCTAAGTACCGTCATATCTTCTTCCTTAGGGTACCGAGGTTTACAACTCAGTAAGTCTTCATCCCCCACGCGGTATTGCTCTGTCAGGCTTTCGCCCATTGCAGAAAATTCCTCACTGCTGCCTCCCGTAGGAGTCTGGACCGTGTCTCAGTTCCAGTGTGGCTGATCGTCCTCTCAGACCAGCTACTGATCGTCGCCTTGGTAGGCCTTTACCCTACCAACTAGCTAATCAGCCGCGAGCTTCTCTTCAGGCAGAGATAAATCAGTATGACTTATTTTCTCTTTTTCACCCAAGGGCATATGGGGTTTTAGCGAATGTTTCCATCCGTTATCCCCCTCCTAAAGGCGAATTCTCACGTGTTACTCACCCGTCCGCCACTAGAATTAACCGAGATTAATTCCCGTTCGACTTGCATGTGTTAGGCATACCGCCAGCGTTCATCCTGAGCCAGGATCAAACTCTCCGTAGTATTTCCTAGTTCTTTATTCTTTTTCAACTTAGTTAGGACCTTTTTTATTTTTTAAGTTACTAAGCTGTCTTAAGTTTTTAGTATTGGAGAAACTCCACAGTTCTTACATTACTGGTGAAGGTATACTTTTGTCAAGTGTTAAAATTTTGTTTCCTATTTTTTGTCTTTTTTGTTGTAAAATGGTTGACACTTTCTTAATCTTTGATTAAAATATTTCACAGTTAAGAATCTAAATAAATGTCACTTTAATAATTTGAAACTACTCTCAAAAAATAAACCCATTATGGGAAAACATATACAGTTTCAACAACTAAACTTAAAAAAGTTGTCTTATACTTATAATTGTAATGAAACGATTACAATTGTTAAAGAAAAAAAAGTTTTAACAAATACAAATAATTTTATATCACTTATACTTACTTTTGATATGGCTGTTGACGAAAATAAAAAAAATATAGATAGCCAAGAAATACAATCTACAACTAACGATGATGATCTACTTTACACTGTTGCCGGTAAACTAGTAGTCACAGCGTCTGATGTTGCTGAGGTTGTAGCATTATGGACAGGTTTGCCAGCAACAAATTTGACGCGTGATCAAGCAGAACGTTTTCTTCATCTTGAGCAAGATTTAGGTAATCATATTATTGGTCAAGAACGTGCTTTAGCTGTTGTTGCTAAATCCTTACGTCGTTATGCTGCAGGATTAAGGAACCCTAAAAGGCCTATTGGAAGTTTTTTACTTTGTGGTCCAACAGGTGTAGGAAAAACTGAGTTAACCAAACAATTAGCTGAAAACCTATTTGGTTCTCAAAAAGCTTTAATACGTTTAGATATGTCCGAGTACATGGAAAAACATACAGTTGCGCGTCTAATTGGATCTCCTCCTGGTTATGTTGGGTTTGAAGAAGGTGGGCAACTGACTGATGCAGTTCGAAGTCGACCTTATTGTATTGTTCTTTTTGATGAAATTGAAAAAGCACATCCAGATGTTTACAACGTATTATTACAAATATTGGATGATGGTATTCTATCTGACTCAACTGGTAGAACAGTTTCGTTTCAAAATACCTTAATCATGTTAACTTCAAATTTAGGGTCACAAACAATTTTAGAATTTTGTGCACAAAATCCAACTCGAACACCAGATCAAGAGTCTATGCTTAAAAAGCTAGTAACACAAACCTTGGGTTCAAAATTTAGACCTGAATTTTTAAATCGTTTAGATGATGTCGTAATTTTTCATCCGTTATCACGAGATCATATAAGTGCAATAGCATTTTTACTACTAGATGAAGTTGATGAACGACTTGCTCGAAAAGGATTCCATCTTTTAGTTACAAGCCGATTATTGACCACAATTCGTCAAGAAGGTTTTAACTCTATGTATGGTGCAAGACCGTTACGTCGTGCTATAAGCAAATGGGTTGAAGATCCTATTGCTGAAAAACTATTACACATAGAAGATGAAATCGAATTTGGTAGTAGTCTTCTTGTAGATGTGGAAGGAAATGACCCTGGTATTCCACAAGTTTTGGTGTTACCACCTGGTTTGCGAGAAGAGATTCAAACTCATAATAAAAGTGGAATAGTAACTTCAAAACAATCTCTAACGGCAGTTACAAATAAATAATTATCTTTCTTGGTTTTCCCTGGGGCATTTCCCCCCTTTTAAATGATTGCTATGATCAAACCTCGTTTTGTCCTTTCTATTTTGCTTACTCTTTTACCAGCGCTACCTTCTGTTGCTATCGAATTAGACGAAGCAACACGTACTGTTCGTTCAGATGTAAAAGGTACACAAATAACATTAACACCAGAACAAGTAAAAAGAGGTAAACGTCTTTTTAACTCATCTTGTGGTATTTGTCATGTTGGTGGTTTAACAAAAACAAACCCAAATGTTGGTTTAGACCCTGAGTCACTTAGTCTTGCTACTCCTCCACGTGATAATGTTGAATCATTGGTAAATTATATGAAAAATCCCACAACTTACGATGGTTTAGAATCAATTGCAGAGATTCATCCAAGTATTAAAAGTGCTGACATTTTTCCAAAAATGAGATCACTTAGCGAAGAAGATCTTGAAGCTATTGCAGGTCATATTTTAATCCAACCCAAAGTCGTTTCAGAAAAATGGGGTGGTGGTAAAATTTATTATTAATGTTTTTTGTTAATTTTTCAGGAGAGATCATGAAACCATTTACTTTAAGAATCCTTTCTCTTAGTCTTTGTCTTCCTTTTTTAATGTCAACTGTTTCGGTTGCTGCAGACATTGAGAATGGTGAGCGTATATTTAGTGCAAACTGTTCAGCATGCCATGCTGGAGGTAATAATGTTATTATTCCAGAAAAAACTTTAAAAAAAGATGCTTTAGAAGCTAATGGAATGAACAGTGTAGACAAAATTACTTATCAAGTTACAAATGGTAAGAATGCTATGCCTGCTTTTGGTGGTAGATTAGATGATAGCGATATTGAAGATGTTGCAAATTACGTATTATCACAATCAGAAAAGGGTTGGGACTAAATTAAGTTAACGCAAAATTTTAAATAAGTACAAAAGGTTAAATACGAAAATTCCTTCCCCTTCTGGGATCGTGAGGGAGTATTTCATTGCTTGTGAAACTTGATTTTATAGTTTCACATTTTTAACCATTTTCTTTTGATTTTATTCACAAACGAACATGAGTACAACTCGAAAGTCCACAATTGTGGATTTCAATCCCGTAGAAACAAGCTTTGAGAAGTGGGCCAAACCTGGTCAATTCTCTCGAACGCTAGCAAAAGGACCAAAAACAACAACTTGGATTTGGAATCTTCACGCTGACGCTCATGACTTTGATATTCAAACAAATTCATTACAAGAGGTATCAAGGAAAATTTTTAGTGCCCACTTTGGACAACTAGCTGTAATATTCCTTTGGTTAAGTGGTATGCACTTCCATGGTGCATACTTTTCTAATTACTCGGCATGGTTAACTAATCCAACATCAACTAAACCTAGTGCTCAAATTGTGTGGCCTATTGTAGGACAAGAAGTACTAAATGCAGATGTTGGTGGAAATTTCCAAGGTATTCAAATTACTTCTGGGTTCTTCCAACTATGGCGTGCTGAAGGTATTACTAGTGAAGTTGAACTTTATTGGACAGCTATAGGTGGTTTAGTAGCATCATTTTTAATGTTGTTTGCAGGTTGGTTCCATTATCATAAGGCTGCGCCTAAGCTTGAATGGTTCCAAAATGTTGAATCTATGTTAAATCATCATTTAGCTGGTTTATTAGGTTTAGGCTCATTATCTTGGGCAGGGCATCAAATTCATGTGGCATTACCTATAAACAAATTACTTGATTTAGGTGTAAGTCCTGAAGAAATCCCTTTACCATATGAATTTATCCTAAATCGTGATCTAATTGCTCAATTATATCCAAGTTTCAATAAAGGTTTAACACCTTTCTTTACTTTAAATTGGGGTGAATACTCAGATTTTCTTACGTTTAAAGGCGGATTAAACCCTGTTACTGGTGGGTTATGGTTAACAGATACAGCACATCATCATTTAGCTATTGCAGTATTATTTATTGTTGCTGGGCACATGTATAAAACTAATTGGTTTTTAGGCCATAGTATAAAAACTATCCTTGAAGCTCATAAAGGTCCATTTACTGGTGAAGGTCATAAAGGTTTATACGAAATCTTAACAACATCTTGGCATGCACAATTAGCTATTAACTTAGCATTATTTGGCTCATTAAGTATTATTGTTGCTCATCATATGTATGCAATGCCACCATATCCTTATATTGCAATTGATTATCCAACACAACTTTCGTTATTTACTCATCATGTGTGGATTGGTGGTTTTTGTATTGTTGGCGGTGCAGCTCACGGTGCGATCTTTTTTGTTAGAGACTATAACGCCGCAAATAACTACAATAACTTAGTAGATCGTGTAATTCGTCATAGAGATGCAATTATTTCACATCTAAACTGGGTATGTATATTTTTAGGTTGTCATTCATTTGGACTATATGTACATAATGACACAATGCGTGCATTAGGTAGATCACAAGATTTATTTTCAGATAATGCAATTGCATTGAAACCTATTTTTGCACAATTTATTCAGAACTTACATACTTTAGCTCCTGGTAGTACTGCTCCAAATGCATTAACTACTGTAAGTTATGCTTTTGGTGGAGATGTTATTAGTGTTGGATCTAAAATTGCTATGATGCCTATTAGTTTAGGAACAGCTGATTTCTTAGTTCATCACATCCATGCATTTACAATTCATGTAACTGTTTTAATTTTATTAAAAGGTGTTCTTTATTCAAGAAACTCTCGTTTAATCCCAGATAAGGCAAATTTAGGATTTAGATTTCCTTGTGACGGACCAGGACGTGGAGGTACATGTCAAGTCTCTGCATGGGACCATGTATTCCTTGGCTTATTCTGGATGTATAACTCAATTTCAATAGTAATTTTCCATTTTAGTTGGAAAATGCAATCTGATGTTTGGGGTACAGTATCTCCTACAGGAGCAGTATCACATATCACTGGTGGAAACTTTGCACAAAGTTCTATTACAATCAACGGTTGGCTTAGAGATTTCTTATGGTCACAAGCAGCACAAGTGGTACAATCTTATGGATCATCACTTTCTGCATATGGTTTAATATTCTTAGGGGCTCACTTTATTTGGGCTTTCAGTTTAATGTTCTTATTTAGTGGACGTGGTTACTGGCAAGAACTTATTGAATCTATTGTTTGGGCTCATAATAAATTAAAAGTTGCGCCGTCAATTCAACCACGTGCACTAAGTATTACTCAAGGACGTGCTGTAGGGCTTGCGCATTATTTATTAGGTGGTATTGGTACTACTTGGGCATTCTTCCTGGCAAGGATCATTTCTGTAGGCTAATGTAGAAAAGGAGAAAAAATACATGGTATACAAATTTCCAAAGTTTAGTAAAGCACTAGCTGAAGATCCCTCAACAAGACGTATTTGGTATGGTATTGCAACAGCGCATGACTTTGAAAGTCACGATGCTATGACAGAGTCAAAACTATATCAAAAAATATTTGCATCACATTTCGGTCACATTGCCATTATTTTCTTATGGACAGCTGGAAATTTATTCCATGTTGCTTGGCAAGGTAACTTTGAAGCTTGGATTCTTAATCCACTTAAAGTTAGACCAATTGCGCATGCAATTTGGGATCCTCATTTTGGACAAGCTGCTTATAAAGCTTTCTTAAAAACTTCAAGTCCTGCTAATTTAGCATTATCAGGTGTCTACGAATGGTGGTACACAATTGGTATGAGAACAAATAATGATCTTTATCAAGGATCATTTTTCTTAATTTTACTATCAAGTTTATTACTCTTTGCTGGTTGGTTACATCTTCAACCTTCATTTAGACCAAGTCTAGATTGGTTTAAAGCTAATGAATATCGATTAAATCATCACTTATCTGGTTTATTTGGTGTTAGTTCGTTAGCTTGGACAGGCCATTTAGTTCATGTAGCGATCCCTGAATCAAGAGGTATACATGTAGGTTGGGATAACTTTTTAACGGTTTTACCACATCCAGAAGGTTTAACACCTTTCTTTTCTGGTAATTGGAAAGCATATGCTCAAAATCCAGATACTGTTTCTCATATTTTTGGTTCTAATGAAGGTTCGGGTACAGCTATCTTAACATTCCTTGGTGGTTTTCACCCGCAAACTAAATCGTTATGGTTAACAGATATGGCTCATCACCATTTAGCAATTGCTGTTTTATTCATAGTTGCTGGACATATGTATAGAACTAATTGGTTAATAGGCCATCAAATGAAACTGATTTTAGAAGCTCACCGTCCACCTGGAGGTAGACTTGGAATTGGTCATATAGGTCTTTATGAGACTATTACGAATTCTTTACATTTCCAATTAGGTTTAGCTCTTGCGGCATTAGGAGTAGCAACATCGTTAACAGCACAACATATGTATGCTCTGCCACCTTATGCATTTTTAGCATCGAATTTTCCAACACAAGCTGCTTTATACACACACCATCAATACATTGCTGGGTTCCTTATGGTTGGTGCTTTTGCACACGGAGCAATCTTTTTTGTACGTGATTATGATCCAGCAGTAAATACAAGAAATGGGGAAAAAAATGTACTTGCTAGAATGTTAGAACACAAAGAGGCAATTATTTCTCATTTAAGCTGGGTAAGTTTATTCTTAGGTTTTCATACTTTAGGGATTTATGTTCATAACGATGTAGTAGTGGCTTTTGGTCAACCAGAAAAACAAATTCTTGTTGAACCTTTATTTGCAGAATGGATTCAAGCAGCATCAGGAAAAACACTGTACAATTTTGACTTATTATTAGCCTCAAGTACTAGTTCAGCTAGTGTTGCTAGTAGTCAACTTTGGTTACCTGGTTGGTTAAGTGCAATTAATGATGGTAAAAACTCATTATTCTTACCTATTGGGCCTGGTGATTTCTTAGTTCATCATGCTATTGCCTTAGGTCTTCATACTACAACGTTAATTCTTGTGAAAGGAGCTTTAGATGCTCGTGGATCAAAACTAATGCCAGATAAAAAAGATTTTGGTTATAGTTTCCCTTGTGATGGACCAGGACGTGGAGGTACATGTGATATCTCTGCCTGGGACGCTTTCTATCTTGCAATGTTTTGGATGTTAAATACTATAGGCTGGGTTACATTCTACTGGCATTGGAAACATTTAACATTATGGCAGGGTAATCAGGTTCAGTTTAACGAGTCTTCAAACTACATTATGGGTTGGTTAAGAGATTATTTATGGCTTAACTCTTCACCTCTAATTAATGGTTATAACCCATTTGGTATGAACTCACTTTCTGTATGGGCTTGGATGTTCTTGTTTGGTCACTTAGTATGGGCAACGGGATTCATGTTCTTAATTTCTTGGCGAGGATATTGGCAAGAATTAATTGAAACAATTGTTTGGGCTCATGAACGTACACCGTTAGCAAACCTTGTACGTTGGAAAGACAAACCAGTAGCATTATCAATTGTTCAAGCTAGACTTGTTGGTTTAGCCCATTTTACAATTGGTTATGTTTTAACTTATGCAGCCTTTGTTATTGCTTCAACAATAGGTAAATTAGGTTATTAAGTTAAATCAAGGAACTTTTTAAGTTCCTTGATTTAACTTTTAAATATTTATTTTTAAATTAAGGTTATATTTATATGGCTAAGGTAAGCGTCATTAAAAGGCAAGTTCGACGTGAAAATTTAGTACGTCGATATTCCGCACTTAGATTACAGTTAAAAAATGAATTAAAAAAAGAGACCTCATTTAAAACAAAAATGGAGCTCGACATGAAACTACAGAAGTTACCTAAAAATAGTTCTAAAGTACGTTTAAAAAATCGCTGTTGGAAAACTGGTCGAAGTAAGTCTGTTTTTCGTGATTTTGGACTTTGTAGAAATGTTGTTCGCGAGATGGCAAATCAGGGTCTTTTACCTGGTGTAGTTAAATCTAGCTGGTAAAAAATAAAAAGACAGCACTCCTACAGGGAAATCATTTAATCCCTGGGAGGCTGATATAATTTTGGACTTAAGCTTGACCTCGTCTATACTGAAAGTAAGCAGACACAAACAGGCCTATTAAAGTAACAACAATTAGTCCTAAAACAATTCCAAATAATAGAGGTTCAATCATAATATAGCTTTATGCATATTTTCAAGAATTCTTTACAACCTTTGGTTTAAAGTTATCTAAATCCTACTGCTGCTTGCCATACGAAAGCTAATAGTAGAAATAAAACTGGAATTACCGGTAAAATATCAACTATAGGACTGAAAACGGCAAACACATCTGGTAGTTTCGCAAGAAGAATTTCGGGCATGGCGAAGAACCTTGTTATTCGACTACAAAGGATTTTGTTTCAACGAATAAAATTTCAATATTAATTTTTTAGAGATTTTTTTAAAATTAAACTTAAAACTAAAGCTTTTATAAGGTTTTTACTTTTTAAATTTAATTTTACGTAAGATTTATACTCATTTAATAAATATTCTGCTTTTTTAACCATATTTACTTATATGATTAGCACTACAACATTAGTTATTATACACTACTTTCGAGGACTTAGGAGGAATATCTATGGTTAGTCTTGTCCAATCACTTACTTTATTATTTGTAATTTGTTCTCTTCTTCTTATTATCTTAATTCCAATTTTACTTGCTACAGGTGATGAATCAGGAAATACAAAAGGAGCGGTTTCAGGCTTAGCTACTTTTTGGGGAAGTTTACTTATCGCAACAAGTATTGCAAATTCATTTTTATAAATTATAAAAATTAAATGAAAGCTAGTGAAGGGAATTGAACCCCCAACCTACTGATTACAAATCAGTTGCTCTACCAGTTGAGCTACACCAGCAATATTTTATCTCTGCATATTTACTATTATGCAGAGGTAATGTAAGAATACAAGGATTTTAACTTTATTTATATAGTACATAACCTGCGGATGGAGAGACTCGAACTCTCAAGGAATTACCCACTGGATTCTAAGTCCAGCGCGGCTACCAATTTCGCCACATCCGCTATATAAATTGGACTTGAACCTTTGTTTACCACTTTATTAAATAAGCTAAACGTTTTTAAAGGATTATCTTAAAAACCTTTTAATTTTACTAGCTTAAAATTTATCTCACTATATTTATATAAAATTTTATTTATTTTATCAAAAAATTAACATATAATTTAGTATAACGTAATACAAGAAAGGCTTTAAAGATATGTCTCATTCAATTACTCTTTTTAATGAGTTAAACTTAACAAATAAGCTTCTTATTTTAGTAAATTACTCGAATCAGGCTAATACTAAGATTCGTATTAGACAATCAGAAATTTTAACAAAGACTAATGATAACTCAGGGTATAAACTAGATCCAAAGGGTACTTTAACCTTTATGGAAAACCATCTAGGAATTTCTAAAAGTAAAGAAAAAACAAAATTATTGAATCAATTTCTTCAAGAAATAAAACAGGTTGATATTAAATCAAAAATTAATATTAAAGAGTTACAAAGATCTAAAAACTTAAGTCAATCGAGAATATTAACAACAAAATTAACAAAAATAAGTATTTAAGTTAAAATTATATCTTTTCAATTTAAAAATAAATTTTTAAATTGAAAAGATACAAGCAAATATTAAAAAAAAAAATAATAATTAAATGTGAATTTTCACCAGGAAAATGAATAGCGTCTTTAGTTCAGTTGGTAGAACGTAGGTCTCCAAAACCTAATGTCGAGGGTTCAAGTCCTTCAAGGCGTGTTTTATATCTAATATACTATCTACTCATAATAACTGTTTACACTCAAAATATTATTTGATAATATCAAGTTAAGAAAAATAGTTTTTTATTCACTAATTCAAAATAAAAAACTTGAATTTTAGAACAAACCATTAAAACTTGCATATAAAATGCCAAAAAAAATTGTAGCAGTAATTAAGCTTGCGTTAAAAGCTGGTAAAGCAACCCCAGCTCCTCCTGTAGGTCCTGCTTTAGGGCAGCATGGTGTCAATATAGCATTATTTTGTAAAGACTATAATGCCAGAACTGCAGATAAAGGTGATTTAGTTATTCCAGTTGAAATATCCGTATATGAGGATAGAAGTTTTTCATTTATTTTAAAAACACCGCCTGCATCAGTTTTGTTGAAAGTCAATTTACAAATAAAAAAAGGATCAGCAAAACCTAACAAAGTTAAAGTAGGTTCAATTAGTCGTCAAGGCTTAGAAGAAATTGCTCGTATTAAATTACCAGATTTAAATACGGATAATATGGACGCAGCAATAAAAATAATAGAGGGAACAGCTAAGAATATGGGAATTACAATCCAAGATTCTTAAGGAGAAAATATATGCAACGCATGTCAAAAAGATTTAAAGAAGTTAAAAATTTAACTCAGCCCAAACCATACGTTTTAGAGGAAGCTTTAAGTTTACTAAAACAAACTGCAACAGCAAAATTTGTTGAGTCAAGTGAAGTGCACTTTTGCCTAAATTTAAACCCTAAGTATGCCGATCAACAGCTACGTGCTACTGTTGTTTTACCACATGGAACAGGGCGTAATATAAAAGTTGTAGCTATCACAAGTTCAGATAGCTCATTAAAAGCAGCTGATGTAGGTGCAGAACGAATTGGGTCTGATGATTTAATTGAAGCTATTAATGCAGGTTATACAGATTTTGATGTTCTGATTGCCGAGCCAGATATGATGCCTAAAATAGCAAAATTAGGACGTGTTTTAGGACCAAAAGGTTTAATGCCATCTCCAAAAGCTGGTACCGTAACTAAAGATATTGTTACTGCTATTCAAGAGTTTAAGAGAGGTAAACTAGAATATCGTGTTGATAAAACTGGAATTGTGCATATTAACTTTGGTAAAGTAGACTTTCCAGTGACTCAGTTACAAGAAAACTTTTTGACCGTTTATAAATCTATTATGCAGAATAAACCTAGTGGTGCAAAAGGTAAATATCTTAAAAAACTTTATATTTGCAGTACGATGGGACCATCTATTGAATTAGATTATTCATTATTATAAAAAATTCAATTTTTATTGAATGCTTATTTCATTCAAAAGTATAAACAAACTTACATATGTCTACAAAAACTGAACAAATTTTAGAAGATCTAAAAAGCCTTACACTTATTGAAGTATCTGATTTAGTTGAAAAACTAGAAAAAACTTTTAATATTGATGCTTCACAAGTTTCAGCTGGTGTTGTCATGGCTGGTGCGCCCGCTGCTACTCCAGCAGCAGTTGAAGAAGCAAAAAGCGAATTCGATGTAATTTTAGCTGAGGCTCCTCCGGCGGATAAAAAATTGGGTGTTTTAAAAATTGTACGAACATTAACAGGATTAGGTCTAAAAGAAGCGAAAGATTTAGTTGAATCTGCACCAAAAACAATTAAAGAAAAAGCATCAAAAGCAGAAGCTGATAATATGAAAAAAGAATTAGAAGAGGCGGGTGGTAAAGTTACGTTAAAATAAAAAATAGACTTAATTTGATATTAGCTAGTAAAATACTAGCTAATATCAAAACTTATTACATCGAGAATTAATTTTTTAAAATAATCCTAAAGTAATAGCTTTATTAATAGGTAAACAAGCACCAATACCTAACCAAATAGCAACAAAAGTACCAAATAAGAATACTGCGGATGCAATTGGTCTGCGGAATGGATTTTGGAAATTATTAATATTCTCAATAAATGGAACTGTAAGTAATCCAGCTGGTACAGATGCCATTGCTAATACTCCTAATAACTTATTAGGTAAAACACGTAATAAATTAAATGTAGGGAAGAAATACCATTCAGGAAGAATTTCTAATGGAGTTGCAAATGGGTCTGCTTTTTCACCTAAAGCTGAAGGTTCTAATACTGATAAACCAATTACTAGTGCAAATGTCCCTAAAATAACTACTGGGAAAATGTATAAAAGATCATTTGGCCATGCTGGTTCTCCATAATAATTATGGCCCATACCTTTAGCTAATTTGGCACGTAGAACCGGGTTAGTTAAATCAGGTTTTTTTATAACTGACATAGTTTTTCTCCTTTTAGTAAAATTTTAACTCTTTAAAGTGGACCAGAAATACCTTGTTTACGGATCATTAAGAAATGCATTAACATTAATACCGCAGCTATTAAAGGTAATACAAATGTATGTAAACTATAGAATCTTGTTAAAGTTCCTTGACCAACGCTTACACCACCTCTTAAAAGTTCTACTAAAGGAGATCCTATAACTGGAATTGCTTCAGGTACACCTGTTACAATTTTACAAGCCCAATAGCCTACTTGATCCCATGGTAATGAGTAACCAGTTACACCAAATGATACTGTTACAACTGATAGTAAAACACCTGTTGTCCATGTTAGTTCTCTTGGTTTTTTAAAACCACCAGTTAAGTATACACGGAAAACATGGAGAACCATCATCATTACCATCATACTTGCAGACCATCTATGAATTGATCTTATAAGCCAACCAAAATTTACATCTGTCATCAAGTATTCAACTGATGCAAATGCTTCAGTAACAGTTGGTCTATAATAGAATGTCATAGCAAATCCTGTTGCCACTTGAACAAGAAAGCATGTTAATACAATTCCACCAAAACAGTAAAAAATGTTAACGTGTGGTGGAACATACTTACTAGTAATATCATCAGCTATGGCTTGAATTTCTAATCTTTCTTCAAACCAGTCATAAACTTTTCCCATAAAATTAATTAAATAATCTAATACACAATTAAACCGGAAAATAAATACATTACATATCTCTATTCAAAATTTTTCCAGACAAATAGAGTAAAGGTTTTAGGATCTCTAGTAATTTCGTCTGATTTTTTGTTCATATCAAAACTAGCAAATACAACATTTTCATCTTTGTACCCTTGTTTTGTCATTGGTATTGTTTTTAAACCTTTAAGAAACAAACTACTTAATATTAAATCATATGGTGTAATATTAATTAAACTTTTATATGTAAATAAATTTGTTTGACCCATTACACGTGAAGCTAATCTAAAACAAGCACGGTTTACAATATTTTTAATACTCCTTGCATTTGCAAATAACGGAAGTTGACGTCTTAAATCTAAATACTTTATAAAGACTTCTTCGGCATAAAAGCTCATTTGATATTGTCTTTCTTCAAAAAGTAATTTTGCAATTGTTAAAAGTTCTTCGCGACTATAATCTGGAAAATCAATATGATGTGCAACACGAGATGACAACCCTGGGTTTGATCGATAAAAAAGTTTCATTGGTTCACTATATCCCGCGAATATTAAAACGATATCAGTACGATTATTTTCCATTACTTGTAATATCATTTCAATTGCTTCACCACCATAGTCTTTTTCATTGTTAGGTTTATAAAGATAATAGGCCTCGTCAATTAGTAAAACACCACCCATAGCCTTTTCTAGCACATCTTTTGTTTTTGGTGCTGTTTGACCCACAAATTGAGCTACAAGATCGTCTCTACTTACCACAACTAGTTGCCCACGTGATAAATATCCAAGATTTTGCAATAATTCGGCCATTCTTGAAGCAACAGTACTTTTCCCTGTACCTGGACTGCCTGTAAACGACATATGTAAGCCGGGATAATATTTGCTTAATCCAAAATCCTGGCGTATTTTATCCATGAAAAGAATAGCCGTAATTTCAGTAATTCTTTTTTTTACTGATTGTAAACCAATAAGATCATCATCTAATTTTTGTAAGCTTTCATTAATTTTATAAGTTTTTTTTAATTCTTGAATATCAATATTTTTAGAGTCCATTTAAAAATTTACAAATTATGTATGCTATTTTTCGAAATTTTTTGTACGTAAATAAATTTCTTAATAAATCTTAGTTAAATAGGAGTTAACAGCTTTATTTTAAAATAAAATTCAAGCTATCATAGTTTTTAGTAAACTATATAAAAATGAAAGGCTTTGTAGCTCAGTGGTTAGAGCAGGGGACTCATAAGCCCAAGGTCGCAGGTTCAAGTCCCGCCAAAGCCAACGTAAAAATAATAAATGGAGAGATGGCTGAGTGGTCGAAAGCGGCAGATTGCTAATCTGTTGTACAAGCTTAATTGTACCGAGGGTTCGAATCCCTTTCTCTCCTAGGCTTATTTATATTTAGTCTGTAAAGTGTTATAAAAAACTTAATGCAAATAAGGGGTTGTAGCTTAATTGGTTAGAGTACCGCCCTGTCACGGCGGAAGTTGCGGGTTCGAGTCCCGTCAATCCCGGTAGTTTCTTTTTTATGTCAAGTAACAAGTCTTTTTTATAGTCATAGCTATGAATAACTCCATACATAGCTATGACTATAATTTTTATTTATTTTCAGCAGCTAATAAATTGATTACTGACGCTAATTTATTACTTTTTTCAACTCTAGTAGAAGCTTCAGACATAACATCTTCAAGAATTTTTTCTTCGTCTTCTTGTGATTTTATAGATTTTATTTTTTCAATGTACTTCTCCGTATTTAATAATTCTTCCATTTCTTCTCTAATTAGTTCAACAACAGGAGAATTTTGTCTCAGTTTGCTTGAAGGTAAAATCAGACGAATTGGTTTTGCCTCAGCTAATAAACTTCTTATTTCATAGCCTTCTAAAGTTTCTTTTTGGATTATTTTGTTAACTAACTTATCTAATAAAATACGATTTTCTTGAATGATTGATAACGCCTCGTTGTAAGCATGCTCAATATGAAGTCTAACCATTGTATCAATTAATGTAGTTAGTTCTTCAGAATAACCTTGACTTGAACCACGCATCATAGCGTCTCTTGGTTGTTGATCTTCTAGTGCAACAGGGCCTAATGGCGACATACCATACTCTGTAACAATTTGTCGAGCTAAAAAAGTTGCACGTTGAATATCATCCACACCTACAGTCGTTACTTCAGCTTTTCCGAATACTACTTCCTCTGCAGCTCTACCTGCTAAGAGCGAAACTAAACGTGTTAATAATTGATTTCTAGAGTACATAGTTTCTTCACTTGGTACATAAGTTGTTGAAGATTTTGTACGACCACGAGGTATTAAAGAAACCATTTCAACAGGATCATGGTATTCAAGTAAAGATGCTGTTAATGCATGACCTACTTCATGATATGCTAAGATACGTTTGTAACGATTTTCTTCCATTGGGGGTTTAGGAATACCACCCGTTACCTTATCAAGCGCTTCATTTAAGCGTTTTACAGTTATTGATTTTTCATTGTACCTAGCAGTAAGAATTGCTGCTTCATTCATTACATTTGCTAAATCTGCACCTGAAAATCCAGGAGTACGTTTGGCTACAGTATCTAATTGAACATCTGCATCTATTTTTTTGTCTTTAGCATGAACTTTAAGAATTGATAAACGCGCTTTTGAATCTGGAAATCCTACAACAAGTTGTCTATCAAAACGCCCAGGTCTTAATAAAGCTGAATCTAAAATATCTACACGGTTAGTTGCAGCAATTACTATGACACCATTATTTGTTTCAAAACCATCCATTTCAGTTAAAAGCTGGTTTAACGTTTGTTCTCGCTCATCGTTACCACCTCCAACTCCAGATCCCCTCTGTCTACCAACTGCATCTATTTCATCAATAAAAATAATGCAAGGGGTTTTTGCTTTAGCTCTTTTAAAAAGGTCACGAATTCTTGAAGCCCCTATTCCGACGAATAATTCTACAAACTCTGATGCTGAACAACTAAAGAAAGGGACTTTGGCCTCGCCTGCAATAGCTTTAGCTAGTAGTGTTTTACCTGTTCCAGGAGGTCCTGATAATAAAACTCCTTTAGGAATTTTTGCACCAACTCGAGTGTAACGTTCTGGTTTTTTTAAAAATGTAACGATTTCTTGGAATTCTTCTTTTACTTCATCAATACCGGCAACATCATCAAAGGTAACACCTGTTACAGGTACACTATCGTATCTTGCCTTGGTTTGAAAAAATTGTCTGAAACCAAAAGGATTAAATGGATTGTTTCCACCTCCTGATGAATTACGTCTTGATTTAGCCGAATTATCTGAAGCTCGATTAAATAAAAAATACCCACCTAAAATAATACCAAGTAAAATTGAAACTGTAACAAAATTTACAGAAAAAAATTCAAATGGCTTATTAGATTGTTCTATTGCATGAACATCAAAATTTATTCCGGAGTCTTTAAGCTTACGTATGAGTTTAATATCTTTATTAGGAACGTTTACTCCAATTCGTTGTGATCTATAACCAGATTCTGGTGTAGATGCTTCAACAACTGCAAATTTTGAGTTATTATAAAAATCGACACGTTTTACCCATCCATTTTCAATATATTCTAAAAATCTACCATACGTAATTATGGAAGTTGGTGCAGTCGCCGTATCATTTACGCTTTCTATTGCAATGAGATTTTCTACACTACCTATAAGTAATCCAATCATAAAATCAAATCCTCCTAAGAAATAATCTATTTTTCTAAGTGTTATACGATATAACTATATTTTCCTTACTTAATATTATATACCGCTTTTCCAACCAAAATTAATTATTTTCAAAAACTTTTCATATTGAGTATTCTGCCTTTTTTTAAAAATATTAATTAAGATAATAAAGACTTAAAAACCAGGGGAAAAATTTCAAATGATTCAAAAAGGCTCAACAGTTCGAATTTTGCGCAAAGAATCTTATTGGTATAATGAATCAGGAACGGTAGTAGTTGTTGATCAAGGTAAATTACGTTATCCCGTTTTAGTTAGGTTTACAAAAGTAAACTATACTGGAACAAATACAAATAATTTCGCACTTAATGAGGTTGAAGAAGTTATTACAAAAAAATCATCTTAAACAATTTTATATTGGTCATGGAAACATTTTCCATGACCAGTAAACTTTAAAAGTTATTCAAAATTTATTTAAAAGTAACAAAATTTTATCGAGATAAGTTGCCCCAATCTACATCAACATCATTTAAAATAAGTGATGAGTTGTAAATTTGAAGAATAATCAATAAAAATACAAGAAATAAAGCCATTACAAAGCCCATAATTGGTGTACTCCCCCAACCAGGTCCAACCTTTCCATATTCGGAATTTAAAGGTCGTAAAATTGCTCCTAGCTTGGTTTTAAAAGTCATTAGTTATTTCTCCTTTTAGACTTACAAACAAAAGAATCAAATATTTCAAAATGAAGTACTTGATTGAAGACAAGTTATAATATATTTAGGAAAACTTACGAAACCAAGATTTACTAATTTAATATTAAGTAGATCTTAGTTCGATAAGTTGAACTATATTTATAAAGAACAAGTAAATAAAAATGAATACAAATATCACAATGGATAGCGTGGATTCTGCCTTGCTCTTAGTTACATTCTTAGAATGTTTATTGCTTGGTATAGTGGTTTATGCAGTTTATGTATCTTTTGGCCCACCCGCTCAAGACCTTCGTGATCCTTTTGAAGAACACGAAGATTAAATATTAACGTATCATAACACAATTGTTATGATACGGTTATTTACTAATAATACGTGGTGGTTCACGAAAGAAAACTGCAAAGAAGATTACCATTAAAGTTCCTATAAGTAAAAACGTGTAAACTAGTGCTTCCATTTTTTATTTCCTATTTAAATAAAACCTTGTCTTCTTGTACTTTCGTCACCTAATTTCTGAAGTACACCGAATTCAATTTGATCACTAATACTTGCATCAATACCAGTAAATACGTCACGATAAAGTGTTCTTGCTCCGTGCCAAAGATGGCCTAGGAAGAAGATAAGAGCAAAGTTAGCATGACCAAATGTGTACCATCCTCTTGGACTACTTCTAAATACTCCATCAGATTCTAAACTTGTTCTATCAAACTCAAATACTTCTCCAAGTTGAGCTTTACGCGCATATTTTTTAACAGTAGGAGCATCTTTAAAGGTTTGACCATTAAGTTTACCACCATAGAAATTTACATTTACACCAACTTGTTCAATACTATATTTAGATTCAGCACGACGGAATGGAATATCCGCACGGATGATACCATCTTTATCTAATAAAAGAACCGGGAATGTTTCAAAGAATGCTGGCATACGACGCACTGTTAGTTCTCTACCTTCACGATCTGTGAAAATTGGATGACCTAACCATGCTTCTGCGATACCATCACCTTTATTCATTGGACCTGCACGGAATAAACCACCTTTTGCAGGATTATTTCCAATGTAATCATAGAATGCTAGTTTATCTGGAATACGAGCCCATGCTTGTGACTTCGATAATCCTTCAGCAACTGAATTTTCAACACGTCTTTCAATTTCTTGTTGGAAATATCCACTGTCCCATTGATAACGTGTAGGACCAAATAATTCGATTGGTGTAGTTGCTGAACCATACCACATAGTTCCTGATGTAACGAACGCAGCAAAAAATACTGCAGCAATACTACTAGATAATACTGTTTCAATATTACCCATTCTTAATCCACGATATAAACGTTGAGGTGGTCTCACAATAATGTGGAAAAATCCTGCAAGAATACCAAATGTTCCTGCGGCAATGTGATGAGCGGCAACACCACCTGGATTAAATGGATTAAATCCATCAGGACCCCAAGATGGTGCAACTCCTTGGACTTTTCCTGTTAAACCATAAGCATCTGATAGCCAGATCCCAGGTCCAAAAAAACCTGTCACATGAAAAGCACCAAATCCTAAGCAAAGGATACCTGATAAAAATAGATGAATACCAAATACTTTAGGTAAATCTAATGATATTTCATCCGATCTTTGGATATTAAAAATATCTAAATCCCAATATACCCAATGCCAAATAGCAGCAAGGAATAATAGGCCTGAAAGTACGATATGTGTTAATGCCACACCTTCGTAACTCCATAATCCAGGATTTAAGCCACTTTCACCAGTAACACTCCAACCACCCCACGAATCAGTTACACCTAATCTTGTCATAAAAGGCATAACAAACATACCTTGTCTCCACATAGGATTCAAGATAGGATCTGATGGATCAAAAATTGCAAGTTCATATAAAGCCATTGAACCAGCCCACCCTGAAACTAAAGCAGTATGCATAATGTGAACTGCTAATAGTCTTCCAGGATCATTTAATACTACGGTATGGACACGATACCAAGGTAATGCCATTCTTTTCGCCTCCGTTTAGATGGTTTGACTTTCTTGAAAAAAAAACTAAATTATTTTGTTGTTTAGTTTTTTATTGTTTATTAAAAAAAAATAAACTTATTTAATTATAATTGTGATCAATTAAAAACTGACTAATTTTATAAAAGTCTTTACTAAATTATAAAACTTTGTATAATCAAAAACGAAACCCGATCTAATGATCAAGAATTTTAGAAAAAATTATAGGAAAAGAAAATTATATATCAATGGCAACAACATATAAAGTAAAACTTATTTATCCTACTGATGCTGAAGATGCTAACCGTTTTATTGATTGTGATGACGATGAATACATTTTAGATGCTGCAGAAGAAAACGGATTTGAACTACCTTATTCTTGTAGATCTGGTTCTTGTTCAACTTGTGCAGGACGTGTAGTAGGTGGTACAATTGATCAATCAGAACAGTCTTTTTTAGAAGACGATCAAGTTGCAGAAGGATTCGTATTAACTTGTGTTGCTTATCCTGCATCTGATTGCCAAATTTTAACAAATCAAGAAGATGAGCTTTATTAAGCTTTAAAGCTTTTAAATAAGATAAAGTTAAGTTAAACTTAACTTTATCTTATTAATTTTTTAACTTATTTGATTGAAAAAGATAGAAATATCAACTCCTGGAGGAAATGAAATAGTACTTAAAAGATTAATGTAATTTTTTTTAGGTACTTGAATATCGAATATCCATTTATGTCTTCTTATTTCAAATTGTTCTTGTGATGATTTATCAACGTGAGGAGATCTTAACAATGAGTAGTAACGTTTTTTTACAGGTAGACGGACAGGACCCTTAAGTAGAGTTTGTCCACTATAAATGTCATCTAGTCGTTTTAGTTCTTTTTCTAGTAACAAACTACTTATTCTTAATACCCTTGAATTATAAGCTTTTAATCGAATACGAAAATTGATTTCTCCATTTTTCGTCATATTATATTTTAGCCTTTTTATTAAGAATAATTTTAACTATTCTAAAATTTTTGATACAACACCTGCCCCAATTGTTCTGCCACCTTCACGAATAGCAAAACGCATTCCTGCTTCAATAGCAATAGGTGAGATTAGTTCTGCTGTCATTTTAATACGATCACCTGGAATTACCATTTCTGCGGCTGCTCCATCATCAGCAGTAAATCCTGTAATATTGCCAGTAACGTCTGTTGTTCTAACATAAAATTGAGGTCTATATCCTGGTAAAAATGGCGTGTGACGTCCACCTTCTTCTTTCTTCAGAATATAAACTTCGGCTTCAAAGCGTTTATGTGGTTTAATAGTACCTGGTTTAGCCAAAACCATTCCTCTTTGAATATCACCTTTTTGAACACCACGTAATAAAATACCGATATTATCTCCAGCAAACCCTTCATCCAGTGTTTTTTGGAACATTTCTAAACCAGTAACCGTTGTTGTTTTTGTTTCTACAATACCAACAATTTCAATTGTTTCACCAACTTTAACAGTACCACGTTCAATTCTTCCTGTTGCAACTGTACCACGGCCTGTAATTGAAAATACATCTTCAACAGCCATTAAGAATGTTTTATCAACATCACGAACTGGTGTTGGAATGTAACTATCAACAGCATCCATTAGATCAAAAATTTTATCGACCCATTGGTTTTCACCACGTTTTGTAACAGTACTATTTGATACGGCTTCTAAAGCCATTAAAGCTGACCCTGAAACAAAAGGTATTTCTTCACCAGGGAAATCATAGTTTGATAGTAACTCACGCACCTCAAGTTCTACTAACTCCAGAAGCTCATCATCATCAACTTGATCTGCTTTATTCAAAAATACAACAATATGAGGTACACCTACCTGTTTTGCTAAAAGAATATGCTCACGTGTTTGAGGCATTGGCCCATCAGCTGCTGAAACAACAAGAATCGCTCCATCCATTTGAGCAGCACCGGTAATCATATTTTTTACATAATCCGCATGGCCGGGACAATCCACATGCGCATAATGACGTGTTTCTGTCTGGTATTCTACATGGGCTGTGTTAATTGTAATACCACGTGCTTTTTCTTCTGGAGCTGCATCAATGTCATCATATTTTTTAGCTTTCGAATCTCCTAAAAGAGAAAGTGTACTTGTAATCGCAGCTGTTAGTGTTGTCTTACCATGGTCTACATGACCAATTGTACCAATATTTACATGAGGTTTTGTACGTTCAAACTTTTCGCGAGCCATTTTTTTTTATTCCTTTTTTGTTTATTTAAATTGTAATTGAATCAATTTAATAATTAAATTATATTTTCTACTTTTTAGTTTTAAAGAAACTAAATGCCTTATTTGCTTCAGCCATTTTATGAACTTCTTCACGTCTACGTATAGAGTTTCCTATCCCTTTTGAAGCATCCATTAATTCACGAGCTAGTTTAAATGACATATTTTTACCAGATCTATCACGTGAAAATTTCAAAATCCATTTTAAAGCTAAGTTTGTAGCTCTAAGGCGTTTTACTTCAATTGGAACTTGATATGTTGCACCACCGATTCTTTTTGGTTTTAATTCTACTATAGGGCTTACATTTTGAACAGCCTTTTCTAAAGTTACAAGACCTTCAATACTTGTTTTTTGTTTAACATAATCTAAAGCCCTATAGACAATTCTCTCTGCTAACTGCTTTTTGCCACTTTTAAGTACACGTAAGCTTAATAAACTTACAAGATAGCTATTGTAAACGGGATCTGGACCAGGTAGACGTTTTCTAATTCTTTTTCGTCTTGACATTTTAATTATTTTCTAGGTTAGTTTTTTTTAGGTTTACGAGCACCGTATTTTGAACGACCTTGCATTCTTTTAGTAACACCTACTGTATCTAATGCTCCACGAACAACTCTGTAACGAACACCAGGTAAATCTTTTACACGACCACCTCTAATAAGAACAACTGAATGTTCTTGTAAGTTATGACCTTCACCAGGAATATGCGCAGTAACTTCAAATCCGGATGTCAATCTAATTCGAGCTACCTTTCGCATTGCAGAGTTAGGTTTTTTTGGTGTAACAATGTACACTCGTGTACATACACCTCGCCTTTGCGGACAAGCTTTCAAAGCAGCGGCTTTGCTTTTTTTTGCAACGCTCAGGCGTTCATTTCTAATTAGTTGTTGAACCGTTGGCATAATTTATTTATTGTCCTCCTCTGATTCCATATTATATTTTTTTAAGAATCGTTCTACACGACCTTCAGTGTCAATAATTTTTTGTGAGCCAGTAAAGAAAGGATGATTTCCTGACCATATGTCTACGTGTAACTCAGGTTTAGTAGATGATATTGTCATAATTTCTTTACCATCACAATAAACTTTTGTTTTTTCGAACCAATTTGGATGAATATTTTTTTTTGGCATATTAATTAACGTTTAGAGTATTGCGGCGCTTTACGTGCTTTTTTTAAGCCACATTTTTTACGTTCTTTTATTCTAGTATCACGACTCAATAATCCTAAATGTCTAAGTTTAGTTCTTTTGTCATTATCTAAACTTGAAATTGCTTTTGCTACTGCTAGTCTAATTGCTTGCGTTTGACCTTGCAAACCACCACCAGAAACTTCGATAATAATATTATATGCTTTATCAGACTGGAAAATTTCAAGTGGTGTTCTACAAATACCTAAACCGTGAGCTATTGCATGAAAATATTCAATACCAGGCTTTTGATTGACAGTAATCTCTCCTGTACCTGGAAGAATTTTAACAAGTGCTGACGCACTTTTTCTACGGCCTACACCGCTGGCAACTACATTATTCTTTTCAAACTTTACCATAATTTATATTATTATTTCCCGAAGGTAATTTCTTTTGGTTTTTGTGCTTTATGTGGATGCTCATTTCCAGCATAAACTCGTAATCGCTTAGCTAAATCAGATTTCTCAAATCCATTAGGTAACATTCTTTTTACAGCTAGTTCAATTACTCTATAAGGAAAGCGTGAGAGTAATTCAGCTAAAGATCTTGTTTTTAATTCACCAGGTTTACCTGTATGCGTGTAATAAAATTTTTGTTTTAATTTATTACCGGTAACTTTTATTTTATCGGCATTAACAACGACCACATATACTTTACTATCACTACCTGGAGTATAACTTACTTGAGTTTTACCTTGAATTAAATTTGCAATCTGCGTTGATAATCGACCAAGTGTTTGGTCTTGTGCGTCGACTAAATACCAACTTTTTTCTCTATATTTTCCTAAGGGTATATACGTATCATTCATGTTTTAGATAGGTTTTAAAATTTTATATTTGCTCAATGTAAGTAATTAACAAAATTTTAAAGTGGTAATGAACTTGGAATCAATTCCCATTTCAAATTTTTATCAAGATTTATAGATAGACCAATTAAATTCAAAGATTTTTCTATAGTGATTAAATCGTTTTCATTTAAACCAATTCGTTTTAATAACTCGAGAGGTGTAGAAATTAGACTCTTTAGACTTACAAATCCTTCCCTTCTAAGGCACAATTCAAGATTAGTAGGCAAGTTCAAATGTTTTAAATCAAGATTTTTTAAAACTTCAGTAGTATAGGAGTCTACAATATTATCTCTAACTTGGTGGGCAAGAATATATTGAGAACCTACCTCTAAAGATAACAAAAGATTTTTCTCACTAGCATAAATATGCGGAATGAGTTCTAAAATAGTTAATGTATCTTTCAATTCATTAACTGCAAGCTCAATTGCTATAGCTGGTTCTAAATCACCTCTACTTATTACGACAAATCTTAAAAATTCTTCCGTATCAGTAACTCCTCTTTTTATAAGTTCTTCATATTCTACTACAGATGAGTTTGTAGTTTGGATAACATCAAAACCACATGATTGAATTGAAGAATATATTGGATCTACAACAATGATATCAAGAGGGAGTTTTTGGGATGGACTTACTTTAATTTTACTATCTTTTAACTTTGTTCCAAGAACATCGCCATGTGTATTGTTGAGCGTTTTTAAATTATTTATTAATTTTTCAGATTTTTTAGTTGAAACATCATAGTTATTGTTTTGGTTAAGTAAGTTTGATTTTGTATTACTTTTTTTTAAAGTTTTCAAAAAATTATTTTCATTACTATTACCAAAGATGCTATTAATATCATTTTCTCTGAGTTTTAGTAAGTTCTTATTTGTTAGTTTAATCGGGTTAATTGGATCAATATAATCAGAGCCCTGATTAGTCTCTGAAGAACTTATCATTAAGTGTAAATCTAGTGAATAGGAACTATTTAAAGTACAAATATATTGATATGGGTTAACAACTTCTAAACCATCTTCCAATTGTAAATCTTGCGCGGTAATTATTGCTGGACCAGTTTTTTTTATACGTGCTGTTCCTATGTAAGGAAAAAAAGATGATTTTATATGTATTCGTTGTAGATTTAATGAAAGTTCAAATAAATCCTCCCTTATACTATTCCCGTCATTAAAATTTCCACAAGCACTTGTAATAGCAACTGTCTTTGAAAGAGATAGTAATGTTCGTCTTAACGCTGCTCCTACAGTTGTACCCATTGTTTTTTTAAAAGGTCCTATACGAAATTGAAACGAAATATGTCCTGTTCTTTTATCAACAGTACGTTTTTCAATTTCAATAACTAATTTCCGTTTTTCGGTTTTCATGGTTAAAGTATTTTAATTTTTTCTAAATTTTGACAGGTTACTATACACGTCTTCTTTTTGGTGCCCGACAACCATTATGAGGAACGCCAGTTTTGTCTTCAATAGATATAATCTCTAAGCCAGTTGCATGGATACCTTTTATAGCAATTTCACGACCGTTACCTGGTCCATTCAAAATTACACCTACTTTTTTTATACCTAGTTTTAAAGCTTTAGCACTCGCATTTTTTGCTGCCATTTGTGCTGCATATTGAGTTTTTTTACGACTCCCTTTAAAGCCGCTACTTCCTGCCGAAGCCCAAGTAATTACATTACCCTTTGGATCTGTTATAGAGATAATCGTATTATTAAAAGTAGAATGAATGCATGCAAAGCCTAATGATAGGTTTATCTTTCGCTTTCCTTTATTCAGCTTTTGGTTCATAGGTTTTTGTCCTAATTTTAAGTTAAAATACAAATAAATTTAATATTTTAATATTCTTTTAAGTCTTAAATTTATTTGAAACGTCGACTCGATTGTTTACCTGCGGTTTTTTTTCTAGTCTGAGAATTTGTTCTAGTACGTTGTCCTCGAAGAGGGAGTCCTTGTATATGACGTCTTCCTCTATAACAATTAATTTCTACCAAACGTTTTATATTTAAAGCAACTAAGCGTTTTAAATCACTTTCAGTCGTATAATTTTTTTCAATACGTTCGCGTAAACCACTAATCTCATTATCTGTTAAAGCTTTTGTTTTTGTTTCAGGATTTATATCAAGGGAATTAAGAATTTCTTTTGATCTTGTTCGTCCAATTCCATAGATATAAGTTAATGCAATCTCTATTGATTTTGTGTCTGGTAAATCAACTCCTGCAATTCTTATCATAAATTTTTTATTAGTTTAAAATAAATTAACCTTGTCTCTGTTTGTGTTTTTTATTAACACAGATAACTCTAATTACACCTGCACGTTTTATTAGACGACATTTTTCACACATTTTTTTTACTGATGGTCTTACTTTCATTTTTAATAGTTTATGTATATATATATATAGATTTTGAAAATATCAGATTAAGCTTTTTTTAGTCCTAAATCAAAAAGTCGATCTTCTAAATCGAGCATTGTTCCGAATAAAATAAGTAAAGAGCTTAAATTTGATTTTAAGCCGATTGTTGGATAATAATTATCAAGTATATCGGAAACTCCTACTAACAGTGCTAACATAAGCCCAGCTGATAAATAAGTCCTTTTAAGTTCGTCTTCCAAGTAATTTTGTGTTTCTTGACCTGGAGATTTTCTTAGAATAGTCATGTTCATTGTAATAAGCTCTTTAGACACTTTATCACTATCAACCTGTAATTTTGAACAGTAATAACTAAAAGTTATAATAAATACAAAACGTAGTAGACTAATAAGAATACCTATTAAAGTAGGACCAAGACTTATAAAACTTATTTGGTTAAATCCAGACTGGATTAATCGTAATAGAGATTCCGCAGAGACTAAACCCATAACAGCCCCTGGATTTATCGCAAAAGGTAATAAACTAGGTTTTGACTGTTCAGAATAGGATTGTTTTGAAGAAAGTATTGGAAATTCTACTGTAGACTTTGAAATAAAAGTTGTAAATGCCGCTACAGCTAAGATATAAAAACCAAGAATAATTCTTGGTTTATTATCTAGGTTACTAGCTTCTAAAGTAAGCCTTATAACATCATCAATAACGCTAGTAAACGTTAAAACAACGACAGATCCACTTATTGAAAATGACTCAGAAACCCATTCGCTAATCCAAATTAATATTAATCCTCCTGTTACTAAGGTTGTTCCCAAAATGAACTTACTCATTAAGGTATAACTGTACATAACTGGTGAAAGAGCTCTTACTTGTCCAACACTTACTAAGATAGCAATAAATGCGCTAACAATTTTAACCTGTTTTTGAATTTTTTGATATTTATCAAAGTCATCATCTTCTGATTTTGGTTTTACACTGTTAAACACTTGAACAAGTAAAGAAGCTTGAACCAATGGCAATATACCTAAGGCTAAAAAACATGGACGATTGGACGTTGGTAAAAGCGAATAATCAATACAGGGAAGAGGAATCTTAGATAAAAAACGAAGACAGGCAC
Organism: Nannochloropsis salina CCMP1776; assembly: GCA_004565275.1. Lineage (NCBI taxonomy): Eukaryota > Eustigmatophyceae > Eustigmatales > Monodopsidaceae > Microchloropsis > Microchloropsis salina. The sequence continues at coordinate 63,547 of CM016496.1, forward strand.
CTACAACAAATAAAGAAAGCACTCTATCCTGCGCGGATTTTCTAAGCTTTTCGGCAGAGAACATATTTGCTAGCATGGTGCTAAATTTATTCATTGATATTGACCTTTATTTTTAGTAATACTATCCTCATATTCTTTAGTTACTTTTAGATTAAGGCTTTACATCTTTAAGTTCTTCGTAAGATTTTCGCCCAGTTAATTTTTCTAAACTTAGGCCTCTATCCTTCGCAGTTACAGTAATAAATCTTAAATTACTTAAAGCAACTAAAGTGGCACGAGCATTATTAATTTTATTTTTAGATCTTAGCTGTTTTGCCAAAATATTTTTAATACCAGCTGTTTCTAAAACCGTTCTAATAGCTCCACCAGCAATAACTCCTGATCCTGGTGCAGCTGGCCTTAACATAACTTGAGCAGCTCCGAAGTTTGCTTCACTTTTATGTGGAATTGTTTTTGTTCGTGTCATTGCAATCTGAATACGATTTTGTATTGCTCTAGATTGTCCTTTTTTAATAGCATTTAATACTTGACTGGCTTTACCAATTCCTAAACCTACAATTCCTTTTTGGTTACCAACGACGATTAAAGCACGAAAGTTTAATGATTTCCCACCTTTACTCACTTTGCAAACTCGTCTAATCTCAATTACCTTATGATTAATACCTTTTTGATTTTCATTCTTCATGATTATAATGGTTCCTTTTTGTTCACGAAGTTATTAAAATTGTAAGCCCATTTTACGAGCTCCATCAGCGAATGCTTGGATTCTTCCATGATAAGGTCTAAAACGTCTATCAAAGACTACATTTATAAGATTATGCTGAATTAATGCTTTCCCTAGTTGTTCACCAACTAAACGAGCCGCTTTACAATTTTGACCTGTTGTAATCAAAGGTTTTATAGATGGGTCTAAAGTTGAACATGCAAATAATGTTTTTTGATTCTGGTCATCAATTACCTGGGCATACAAATGACGATTTGATCTAAAAACAGCAAGACGTGGACGTTGGGGATTTCCTTTTATCTTTTTCATACTATTTACTAGACTTTCCTACTTTTCTTTGAATAACTTCGCCTTGATATAAAACACCTTTACCTTTGTAAGGCTCTGGTGGTCTTGTTGATCTAATTTGTTGAGCAACTAAGCCTACCTTTTCTTTATTTATCCCACTAATTTTGATAGTTGTATTAGCCTCAACACTAATTTGAATTCCCTCTGGTGCGTCAATTCTAATCGGATGAGTATAGCCTACCGATAAATTAAGAGTTGTTTTATCCATATTAGCTTTATAACCAACACCTTTCAGTTCTAAGATTGTTGTAAAACCAGTTGAACTTCCAATTACCATATTAGAAACTAATGATCTAAATAGACCATGAACTTCGCGAGATGATATATTCTCATTCTTTCTTAAGATTTGTAAGGTATTTTCATCTTTGTTGAAAATAACCCTTAAGCAATTGGGTATATCGCGAGATATTTCACCCTTAGGGCCTTTTACCTGTACATTTGTTTCAGTCAATTGAATATTAACACCTGCAGGTATTTTAATAATTTGTTTGCCTATTCTTGACATATTGTTATTTCCTTACCATACGTAACATAATAATTCACCACCAATTCCAAGTTCTTTTGCTTTGATATTTGTAATAATACCTTGTGAAGTAGACAAAATAGCAATCCCTTGTCCACCTAGTACAATTGGTATTTGGTTGCTACTTACGTATACTCGTAAACCTGGTTTACTAACTCTTTTTAATCCTCTTATTAACGGACGAGTAGGATTAACTGAGTATTTTAAATATATAAAAATATAACGACGCCCTTCTTTTACAACAGTTTCGTACTGGCTAATAAAACCTTCTGTTCGTAATAGACGTGTTATATAATAAGTCATTCTAGTAGAATCAATTTTAACTACTTTATGACCAACAAGATTCCCGTTTCTAATTCGGGTTAACATGTCAGAGATTGTATCAGTTTTCATATTTCTTATACATTAGATGATTTTCTAAAAGGGAATCCAAATTCTTTTAATAATAAACGACTTTCTTCTGCCGTTTTAGCACTTGTAATAATTGATATGTTGTATCCTCGAATTTGATCTATCATGTTATAATCAATATCGGGGAAAACTAACTGTTCGCGAATTCCTAAGTTATAATTACCATGTTCGTCAAAACTATCTGGGTTTAGACCTCTAAAATCTCTAATTCTTGGAAAAACTAAATGAATTAACTTTTCAAGAAAAGCATACATTAAATCATTTCTTAATGTCACTGTGACACCTAAATCCATACCTTCGCGAGTTTTAAATCCAGCAATCGAATTTTTTGCTTTTGTGACAATTGGTTGTTGACCTGTTATAAGTCTTATTTCTTCAATTGTTTTTTGAAGAACCATCCTATTCTGTGCACCTAAGCCTAATCCACGATTTAACTGAATTTTAACTAGTTTAGGTATATTATGATCATTGGTATATTCGAATTTTTCTTTTAAAGTAGACTTAATTCGATTTTGATAAATTTTTTTATATTCATGTGTCATATTGTTAACCTAGTCTTTTATGAACAAATTTTGTATTAGAAATTAAACCACCTCAAAAGCTAAAGAAGCTATTTTTACAAAGTTTTTTTCTCTAATTTCACGTGCTACTGGACCAAATACTCTTGTTCCCCTAGGATTATTTTCAGTATTTATAATTACTGCAGCATTATCATCAAAACGAAGAGACATACCATCAGCCCTTTGTACTGGTTGTCGTGTTCTGACAATAACAGCACGAACAACGTCTGATCTTTTAATTGGCATATTTGGAACTGCTTCTTTAACAACACCAATAATGATATCTCCAATTCTACCATATCGACGATTGCTACCTAAAACTCGAATACACATTAATTTTTTTGCACCAGTATTATCAACAACACTGAGATATGTTTGTGGTTGAATCATAATTATATACTCTCCGCATTTGAGTTAAGTAATATACGTTCTAACTTCCAAGATTTATTTTTACTTAAAGGTCGCGTTTGTATAATAACTATTTTATCACCTAGTTTAGCGGCATTATCTTCATCATGTACAAGATAACGCTTTGTTTTAACCATAGTTTTTGCATAACGTGGGTGACGAAACTTATTTTCAACAAGCACAACAATTGTTTTTTGCATTTTCGTACTTACTACAATGCCAAACTTCTCTTTCAGTCCCATATTTATGAGTTTTAATTTTTAAATTTTATAATTATTTCGCACGAATGCTACTCGTTTGTAGGGAGCGCTTACGTGTTAATAATTGTGAAATTTGATGCCTTGTGTGAGTCATCAAATGTGGAGAAAAACGTGAAAAATTTGCTTTTTGAATACGTAAAAATAAAAGCTCTTTTTTTGCTTTTACTAATTGTAAATCGATTTCGTCTAATTCATAATTTATTAAATCTTTGTATTTAGGTAAAGCCATAGTTTTAATTAGTCTCCTCAGCACGAATTAATTTTGTTTTAATTGGTAATTTGTATGCTGCCATTCGAAGTGCTTGTTCGGCAATTGGAGTAGGAACACCAGATAATTCAAAAAGAACTTTACCTGGTTTAACAACCGCTACCCAATACTGTGGAGCACCTTTACCAGAGCCCATACGAGATTCTTCAGCTCGTGCTGTTATAGGTTTATCAGGAAAAACCATAATCCATAATTTACCACCACGTTTTGTATATCTTGTAATTGTTCTTCTTGTTGCTTCAATTTGTCTTGCAGTTAACCATACAGGTTCTTGAGCTTGTAAACCAAATTGACCAAAAACTAAATGTTTTTTTTGTATAATTCTTCCACGTAAACGACCTCTTTGTTGTTTACGAAATTTTGTTCGTTTTGGACTTAACATATTTTTTTATTTGTAATTAAAACGTAAAATTTTCAGTTACAATTTTTAACTAAATTTTAGCCTTTACACATCCAAATTTTGATACCTAATATACCATATATTGTGTGTGCTCTTTCAGTTGCATAATCTAATCTTGCTTGTAATGTATGAAGTGGGACTCTTCCTTCACGTACCCATTCTGTCCTTGCAATTTCTGCACCATTTAAACGTCCAGCAACTTGAACTTTAATCCCTTTTTGTCGTGGATCAAGTTTGGCTTGCTTCGCACCTTTTTTAAAATCAGCTAGAATTGTTCGCACGGCTCTTCTAAAGGGCATTCTTTTTTCTAATTTTTTCGCTAATGATTGGGCTATAAACCCAGCATTTATATTAGGAAACTTAACTTTCTTTAAAACGATTACTAGATTTCGTTTATTTAATTGTTGTCCTAAAGATTGTGAAAATCGTATCTTATAAGGTAAATTTTTAAGATCCGAAATTAAAATTTCTGGATTTACTGTGTAAATAGTGAGATGAATTTGGTCTCGTGTTGGTGGATAAGTAATTAATAAATTTGTACGGTCAGTTACTTCATTTAGTTGTTTTTTACTTACTTCTTTAAGCAAATTTGACCATATAGTTCTTAACTCATCATCAGCTTTTAGTTGCTTACTGTAATCTGAAAATTTAGCGTACCACTTTGATTTGTGTTCCTCGGTAATTCCTAACCGAAAACCGATAGGATGAACTTTTTGACCCAAAATATTTCTCCTTAATGTGAGTTATTCGTATTAAATTTTTTTATATTCTCTCGTGCTCTTGTAATATTTAACCTATTGAAACTGGTAAAAAATTACCTTTTACGTCGTTTTCATATCTCGAAAAAGTTGATTTAACTACAATAGATATATGTGATGTACGTTTTCTAATTGGATACATTCTTCCTTTTGCACGTGGTCTTATGCGCTTCATAGTAGGCCCTTTATCAACAAAAGCTTTCTCGATTTGTAAATAAGAACGAGGAACAGAATATTTACTTAACGCATTTGCTGCAGCTGATTTTAGAACTTTTGCAACTGGGTGACATGCACGATATGGAAGAAAACGTAATAAGATCAAAGCTTCTTCATATGAACAACCCTGAATTTGCCTCAAAACTCTTCTGACTTTTAAAGGTGACATTCTAATAATTTTTGCTTTAGCATTTGCACTTAAAGGAATTTGCTGTTCTTTTCGTTTTCGTATAGCACGCTTTGTTAAAGTTTTTAAACTTGGCTTGGATCCAAGATTCATGGCTATCTCCTAATATTTTAAAATTTCAAGTTGTGTTCTACTTGATTAATCAATTAAAAATTTCTTTTTATATGCGTTATAAAATTAAATTCTATTTACGCTTAGCTTTTCTATCACTTGTTTTTACTTTATGTGAGCGAAATGTTTTTGTAGGTACAAATTCGCCTAATCTATGTCCAATTAATTGATCATTTATAAATAAAGGAACATGTTGCTTTCCGTTATAGACAGCAATTGTAAACCCTACCATACTTGGTAAAATTACAGATGCACGAGACCACGTTTTAATTGTGTCAGATTTTGTAGTGTCTTTTAAATTATTAATTTTTTTAAATAAGTGATATGCAACAAAGGGTACTTTTCGTGTCGATCGTATCATAAATTAAACTCCAATTTAATTTTTTATTCTAAGGACGTTTTCGGATGATAAAAATCGAAGTAGATTTTTTCTTGCTTCGTGTTTTGACACCTAATGCTGGTTTACCCCAAGGTGTACAAGGATGTTTTCGACCAATTGGAGATCTTCCTTCACCTCCGCCATGTGGGTGATCGCATGCATTCATAACAACTCCACGAACTGTAGGTCTACTACCTAACCATCTTTTACGACCGGCTTTACCTAAAGTTAAGTTCATGTGTGATGCATTACCAACTTTTCCAATTGTTGCATAACAACTTTTTGGTATTAAACGAACTTCCTTGGAAGGAAGCTTTAAGGTTACATAATCACCTTCTTTTGCAAGAATTCTAGCAGAACTTCCAGCTGAACGAGCAATTTGACCACCCTTATTTGGAAACAATTCAATGTTGTGAACATCGTATCCTAATGGGATATTTTCTAATGGTAATGAATTACCAATATTTAAACTTGAATTAGGTCCAGCTTCAATTTGATTTCCGGTTTTTACTGACTCCGGATATAAAATATAGCGTTTTTCACCATCGTTATACTGAATTAACGCAATTCTTGCGTTACGATTTGGATCGTATTCAATACTTACAACTTTACCAAACAAATTTCTTTTACTACGTTTAAAATCAATTAATCTATAACGACGTTTATGGCCACCACCCCTGTGTCTTATAGTAATTTTTCCTTGATTATTTCTTCCTTTTGAAGAATGTGAACTCACGATTAAAGACTTTGTAGGCTTTGTTCCGGTTAATTCCTTGAAATCTGGTCGGACAGCATGTCTTGTACTAGGGGTATATGCTTTAAAAAATAAAATTCCCATAAATTTTTAGATTCCTAAACTTGTTTTTTCCATTCCAAAGAAATCAAGGTTATACTCAGGTGCTAGTTTTAAAATTGCCTTTTTATATACAGGCAGATATCCTTCGAATTGTCTACGACGTCTTGATTTTTTTGGCATCATTAATGTATTTACACTGATAACCTTTACACTAAACACGTATTCAAAAGCAGCTTTGATAGTTTCTTTATCAGCTTTTGGATCTACAACAAAAGTGTAATAATTTTTTAGAAATGGATTACTGGCTTTTTCTGTAGCTAAAGGGTAACGAAGAAGATCGATCCATTCGGCTTCTTGAGTTTTTTGAAACTTAATTGTTTCACCTGTAATTAATTTTTGATTTGACATAATAATGATTTATCTTTAAGTAGTTTTACTTCTTCACTTTTTTCCACGATAAATCTTTAAGAGTTAAATTATGTGATGAATGAGCTGTCATTAATAACCAGCTTGATCTAATTACATCATTTATGCTTAATTTATTATCTACAATTAAGTTTATATTCTTAAGATTTTTAATACTTTGTAAAAATAGTGTGTCTTTAAGAATCTTATATTCTTGAGGACTAACTACAATAGTAATTAGTTGATTATTTAACACATTTTGTGAATCAATATTATTTGTCTCGAAAATCTTACTAAATATCTGTTTTGCGTATTTTGTTTTTCCAGGATATGTTGATTTCGATGTATCTAGTTTTGAATTAGTTAATCCTTCAAATAAACTAATAGCTAATATACGCTTTTGTTTTTCGTGTAAAAGTACTCTGAATGCACGATCGTATTCACGATTGTTCAGCTTTGGATTATAAGCAATTGGTTTAGGGCCAAAAGTTACCCCTCCACCTTTCCATAAAGGTGATCTAATAGACCCAGCACGAGCTTTACCTCTACCTTTTTGAGCCCAAGGTTTTCTTCCTCCACCACGAACTTCTGATTTAGTTTTTGTTGATGCATTTCGAATTCTATTTGTTTTTCTATAAAGACAAAAAGCTTTATGAATTAAATAATCCGGATTTGTTTGAGAAAAGCCAAGCTTGAAATGACCTTCTAAACGACGTAAAACAAAATCTTTCTCGATAGAAGTGCCAGGTATAATCCAATAGTTTGGAATTGTTGCAATTTTGTTTGTATTCATATTCTATTAAATCATTTGGTTATTAAACACTTGGTGTTAAGCTAAGTAAATTTCCTGGTTTTCCAGGAACAGAACCCTTTACAACTAAAAGATTTTCGTCCGTATCAACTCTTAAAATTGCTAAACGTTTTAGCGTTGTTGGTTTGCCTCCAAGTCTCCCAGCCATTCGTTTACCAGGATATATACGCCCTGGTGTAGTCCCAGCTCCAATTGATCCAGGTTCACGATGGTTTTTTGAACCATGAGACATTGGTCCTCGACTAAAATTATGACGCTTTACAGTCCCTGCGAAGCCTTTTCCGATACTTTTTCCACGAACATCAACAAATTGGTTCAATGAAAAATTTGTTATATCAAAAGTTTGGCCAAGTTCAAATTCTTCTGGCCTATTAACATAATATTCTTTTAAATAGCGACTGTTTAAAGCGCCTGATTTTTTAAGATGACCTTCTAGAGCTTTATTTAAAAAGCGTTTTTTCTGATTATCTTCTACTTTCTTTTTTGATAAATCAAATCCAAGTTGAACTGCATCATACCCATCTGTTGGGACAGTTTTTATTTGCGTTACTGTACAAGGTCCAATTTTTATCAGAGTAACTGGTATGGATGCATTCTTTTCATCAAAGATTTGAGTCATTCCAACCTTAATTCCAAGACTTCCTATAGACACAACAAATCTTCCTTCTGATAGACTAACTATAATTTTTTGTTTGTTCAATTGATTACTAAATTTTATGGTTTTAAATACCTATCTCAAGATCTTAAATTATTAGGTAGAAAATGTCTATAAACATATTCGTGTACCATATATTTTTTGTAAAGTTTAAATATAATATTAGCCTTAACTATATTTTTAAAGAAATATTTTTTATCGAATGCAATTTTTTAGTAGCGTTTAAGGATACTTCGAAAATTTTGATTATAAACAATTTAATATCATGGCAAAAGTAGTAGGAATTGATCTTGGAACTACAAACTCGGTTGTTGCTGTTGTACAAGCAGGTACTCCTGCCGTAATACCTAATGCTGAAGGTTTTCGAACAACTCCTTCAATTGTAGGCTATGCTCAAAAAACAAAAGAATTAATTGTTGGTGCAATGGCCAAACGCCAATCAGTAATTAACCCTGAAAATACATTTTATTCAGTTAAACGTTTTATAGGTTCTAAAGCAAATGAAATTAGTGAAGAAACTAAACAAGTATCGTATAAAGTAACTGAAGATGAACGTGGAAATGTAAAAGTTTATTGCCCTATTTTAGATAAATCTTTTAGTCCAGAAGAGATATCATCGCAAGTTTTACGAAAATTAGCAGATGACGCGAGTAAATTTTTAAATGAAACAGTAACAAAAGCTGTTATTACTGTCCCTGCATATTTTAATGATTCTCAAAGACAAGCAACAAAAGACGCAGGTAAAATTGCAGGATTAGAAGTACTACGTATTATAAATGAACCAACAGCTGCAGCTCTTGCTTATGGGTTAGACAAAAAATCAAATGAAACAATTTTAATTTTTGATTTAGGTGGTGGTACATTTGACGTTTCTATTTTAGAAGTTGGGGATGGTGTATTTGAAGTATTAGCAACGGCAGGAGATAGCCACTTAGGTGGTGATGATTTTGACTCCGCTATAATGAAGTATGTTCTTGCGGATTTTGAAGCAAAAGAAGGGATTACTCTTAAATCTTCAAATCCCAATGATAAACAAGCTTTGCAAAGAATTTTAGAAGCATCTGAAAAAGCAAAAGTGGAGTTGTCACAACTTTCAGAAACTAATATCAATTTACCTTATTTAATAGTAACCGAAAGTGGTCCTAAGCATATAGACCTTACTCTTACACGTGCTAAATTTAACGAATTATGTGCAGGATTAATTCAACGATGTCAATATCCAATTGAAACAGCGTTACAAGACTCAAATTTAAGTCCAAATAATTTAAATGAGGTTATTTTAGTAGGCGGTTCCTCACGTATCCCCGCTATTCAAGAATTGGTTCAAAAATTAACTTTTAAAAAGCCTAATTTAACGGTTAATCCTGATGAAGTTGTAGCTGTTGGAGCTGCGATTAATGGAGCAGTTTTGGCTGGTGAAATTAAAGATGTTTTATTATTAGACGTAACACCATTATCTTTAGGAGTTGAAACAATTGGTGGTTTAATGACTAGAATGATTGAAAGAAATACAACAATTCCAGCAACAAAAACTGAAACATTTTCAACAGCCGAAGACAACCAACCAAAAGTAGATATTCATGTACTACAAGGTGAACGCTTACTTGCTTCAGATAACAAAAGTTTAGGACATTTCGAACTTGGAAATATTTCAGCTGCCCCTAGAGGAGTACCACAAATAGAAGTAACATTTGATATAGACGCGGATGGAATTTTATCTGTAAGAGCAAGAGATAAAGTAACAGGTCAAACTCAATCAATAACAATTCAAAATGCGTCAACTTTAGATAGAAGTGAAATTGATAAATTAGTTGATGAAGCCAATAAAAACGCTGAACTAGATCAACAAAGAAAGAAAAAAATTGACATGAGAAATCGTGCCGAAATGATTTGTTATCAAGCTGAGAAGCAACTTAATGAACCTAATAATAATTTAAACGAAGAGGAAAAAAATTCTATTACAAGTCTTGTTGAGGAAATAAAAGCCTTAAAAGACAGTGAGGATATTACACAATTAGAGCAAAAAATCAAAAATTTAGAAGATAAACTTAAAAATAGTGTAGCATCTAATTAAATAATCATAAGTGATGCATAACAATTTTATTGTTATGCATTACTCTTAGTAAAGTTAAAAAGTTATTATCCACTACTAAAACATTGACTCTTTTTTAAAGATGTGGATATATAAGTATATATCAACTCTAATTTATTAAATGCCCAAATAGCTCAGTTGGTAGAGCAATGGACTGAAGATCCGTGTGTCGCCAGTTCGAGTCTGGCTTTGGGCATGGGCATTAGTTTGCAAAGGCGGCATCGCCAAGTGGTAAGGCAGTGGATTGCAAATCCTCTATCCCCAGTTCAAATCTGGGTGCCGCCTTTACTAACTCTTTATTTTTAGCTTAGGGGGCGTGGTGGAATGGTAGACACAACGGACTTAAATTTTGAGCATTAATTTGTAAGTTCTCAAATTCAGAAAAAGTCTTTCCTGATACCTGGATAGAACAATTCTGAGCCAACTCACAAAAGTGAAAAGGTGCAGAGACTCAATGGGAACTACCCGCGAGGTAAAGATAGAGTCCATACTTAAAGTAGAAAATAATCACTAAATTGATATTTCTATAAAGTAGAAAATCCGTTGACTATTACAGTCGTGGGGGTTCAAGTCCCCCCGCCCCCATTTATAAAAACAATAATATAAACCTAGTTACGAATGTTTACTTGTATTTGTATAAATTGTATCTTTTATAATCAATGTTGGATAAAAAAGGGGTTAAATAAGCTTCCAAAAGTTTATACAGACTCGTCTATAAAGCTTACATTTAGGTCTAATAGTAATAATAACAAGGAGTTTTTTACTCGCAATATTAGTTTTAAAATTCTCTTAAATATGTTTAATAAAAAACAAGAATATGAATTTGATGTAGTTGAATGTGAAGGATTTTGCGAAAATCCTGGAATATGGATTAACTAAATAATTTTTTTTATTTTTTCTGTAAATTATTTATTATTCACGTTCAATAGTATGTAAATGTTAATAAAAAATTATTTTTTATTAAAACTAGTCGTATAATCTACAAAAATTAGAACTCTATTTAAATTTTAATTACAATAACATTTAATTAATAAAAAGTGTGGAAAAGAAAAATGAAAATTTTAATTCATTTTACCCTAGGCTCTTTTTAAATTTTACTTCGTATGACGATTGCAATAGGGCAAACTCAACAAACAGCGGTTGACGAAAGAGGTCTATTTGACTTAGTCGATGACTGGTTAAAACGAGATCGTTTCGTATTTATTGGTTGGTCAGGTCTTTTATTATTTCCAACAGCATTTCTTGCAGTTGGCGGATGGTTAACAGGTACTACTTTTGTTACATCTTGGTACACACATGGATTAGCTTCTTCTTATTTAGAGGGATGTAACTTCTTAACTGTAGCTGTATCAACACCTGCAAATAGTATGGGTCATTCATTGATCTTATTATGGGGACCAGAAGCACAAGGAGATTTTACTCGTTGGCTTCAAATAGGTGGATTATGGACTTTTGTCGCATTACATGGGGCATTTGGATTAATTGGATTCTGTTTACGACAATTTGAAATTGCTCGTCTTGTAGGTATTCGTCCGTATAATGCAATTGCATTTTCAGGACCTATCGCAGTATTCGTTTCTGTATTCTTAATCTATCCTTTAGGACAAGCAAGTTGGTTCTTTGCTCCTAGTTTTGGAGTTGCAGCTATTTTCCGATTCTTATTATTCTTACAAGGTTTCCATAATTGGACACTTAATCCATTCCACATGATGGGTGTAGCAGGAATTTTAGGTGGTGCACTATTATCTGCAATTCATGGAGCTACTGTAGAAAACACATTATTCGAAGATGGTGATGCTGCGAACACATTCCGTGCTTTCACACCAACACAATCAGAAGAAACTTATTCAATGGTAACAGCGAACAGATTCTGGTCTCAAATTTTTGGTGTTGCTTTTTCTAACAAACGTTGGCTTCATTTCTTCATGTTATTTGTTCCAGTAACAGGTTTATGGACAAGTTCTTTTGGTATAGTAGGTTTAGCATTAAACTTAAGAGCATATGACTTTGTATCTCAAGAGCTTCGTGCAGCTGAAGATCCAGAATTTGAAACTTTCTATACTAAAAATATCTTATTAAACGAAGGTATTAGATCGTGGATGGCCGCACAGGATCAACCACATGAAAATTTTGTATTCCCAGAGGAGGTTTTACCACGTGGAAACGCCCTTTAATAGAGTAATCGGACGTGACATTGAGTCTACAGGTTTTGCTTGGTGGTCAGGAAATGCACGATTAATTAATGTATCTGGTAAACTTCTGGGTGCACATGTTGCACACGCGGGTTTAATGGTATTTTGGACTGGTGCTATGACACTTTTCGAAGTTTCTCACTTTATTCCAGAAAAGCCTCTTTACGAACAAGGTTTTATTCTTATCCCTCATTTGGCTACTTTAGGTTGGGGTGTTGGACCAGGTGGAGAAATTGTTGATACTACTCCTTATTTCATAGTGGGTGTACTACATTTAATTTCATCTGCTGTACTAGGATTTGGTGGTATATATCACTCTTTACTAGGACCCGATACGTTAGAAGAATCATTCCCATTCTTTGGTTATGACTGGCGTGATAAGAACAAAATGACAACTATCTTAGGTATTCATTTAATTCTTTTAGGTGTAGGTGCTTTTTTACTTGTATTAAAAGCCTTATATATCGGAGTTTATGACACTTGGGCTCCAGGTGGTGGTGATGTTAGAAGAATTCTAAGTCCTACGGTTAATGCAGCCGTTATTTTTGGATACGTTTTAAAATCACCATTTGGTGGTGATGGATGGATTGTATCTATTAATAATATGGAAGATCTTATCGGAGGACATATTTGGGTAGGTACAATGTGTATTCTAGGTGGAATTTGGCACATTGTAACGAAACCTTTTGCATGGGTGCGTAGAACGTTTATCTGGTCTGGAGAAGCTTATCTTTCTTATAGTTTAGCTGCTCTTGCAACAATGGGATTAACTGCAGCAGTATTCGTTTGGTATAACAATACAGCGTACCCAAGTGAATTCTATGGACCAACTGGGCCAGAAGCTTCACAAGCACAAGCATTTACTTTCCTAGTACGTGACCAACGTTTAGGTGCTAATGTTGCATCTGCACAAGGGCCAACTGGGTTAGGTAAGTATCTAATGAGATCACCTAGTGGAGAGATCATTTTTGGTGGTGAAACAATGCGTTTCTGGGATTTACGTGCTCCATGGGTTGAACCACTTCGTGGACCTAATGGTTTAGATGTAAATAAAATTAGAAACGATATTCAACCTTGGCAAGAGCGTCGAGCTGCTGAATATATGACACATGCTCCTTTAGGTTCATTAAACTCTGTAGGTGGTGTTGCAACAGAAATTAACTCCGTTAACTATGTATCACCTAGATCTTGGTTAACTTGTTCTCATTTCTTCTTAGGGTGGTTTATCCTGGTAGGCCACTGGTGGCATGCAGGACGTGCACGTGCTGCAGCAGCTGGGTTTGAAAAAGGTATTGACCGTAAAACAGAAGCGGTGTTATCTTTACGTCCTATTGACTAGTTTTCTTTATAAAAAATTATTAGTTTGGTAATAACCAAGCTAATAATTTAAACTTACTAAAAATTAATATGCTTAGTTTTATTCAAGTTGGTTCTTTACTTATACTTAGTGCTGTATCAGGTCTTTTAGCTTATCGTCTAGCAATTTCACTTTATGTTTAAAAGGATTTTATAAAAGCTCCGAAGTAATCTTAAACATTTTTTTGTTTCAATATTATTAAGGTTATACAAACTTTACATTAATTTAAAAATTTAATAATTCGTTAGGAAGAAGTGATTCATGACACAAGAACGTCGTAGATGGGGAAAACCTAAATTAGTAATTCCACCAAATCAGTTAGGAATGTTAACACAAATGGATGACACAAGGTTAATTAATAAAGAGCTTCAGAAGAATGGTATTAGCTCTTCTAATCAATCAAAAACAAAAAAAACTAGAGCTTCCTTCCCCTTTTTAGCTATACAAGGTCAAAATGATTTAAAATTAGGAATGATCTTAAATGTAATTGAACCTGATATTAAAGGAATCTTGATTATTGGTGATCGTGGTACAGGTAAATCAACAACTATTAGAGCATTCGCTAATTTATTACCTGACATTATTGTTGTCAAAGGTGACCCTTATAATAGAGCTCCAATTTCAATAAGAAAAACTGTTCCTTTTCAGGCAACTAAGGATAAACAAGACAATTTAGTTCACCGAGTTCATAGTTCGTATCTTCGAATTCAATCAGACCGGATCGAAGTAAAAACTATGCCACTTGTTGACTTACCTTTAGGTGCAACTGAAGATAGAATTTGCGGTTCAATCAACTTAGAGCGTGCTGTAACAGAAGGTGAAAAGGCTTTTGAGCCAGGTTTATTAGCAAAAGCTAACCGTGGATTACTATATGTAGATGAAGTAAATTTACTAGATGATCATTTAGTAGATATTTTACTAGACGCTTCTGCATCAGGATATACTGTTGTTGAAAGAGAAGGAGTATCCGTTCGTCATCCTTCAAAATTTATTCTTATTGGTTCGGGGAATCCTGAAGAAGGTGAGGTAAGACCACAGTTATTAGATAGATTCGGTCTTTATACTGAAATTAAAACCGTAGAACAACCACTTATGCGGGTTCATATAATTGACTCGCGTGTAGATTATGATGACAGTGATAATGTCTGGCGAAATAACTACTGGGCACAAGAAGAATATCTCAAAGAAAAAATTGAAAGAGCACAATTTCTTTATAAGTGTGTAAAACTACCAGAAAGCTTAAAACAAGCAGCTTCACGTATGTGTAGTGCTTTAAATGTTGATGGATTACGTGCCGATTTAGTTATTTGTCGTGCAGCAAAAGCACTAGCTGCTTTTAATGAGGAAGAAACAGTGACAATTGAGCATTTCAAACGTGTGAGTCAATTGTGTCTACGTCACCGTTTAAGAAAAGACCCATTAGAATTAATTGATTCTGGTCGTCGTGTAGACGATTTATTCACTATTTCATTTGAAGAAAATGAAGTACTAACTTAAAAAATTGGTTTATATACTCTAACTTATAAGTTTCTAACTTTGTAGAAACTTATAAGTAGAAAAAATTGTTTACTGAACACTAGTCCAAGTGTTATCAGTTGGTATTGATTTAAGGAAGTAAAGACTAACCAACTTGCTTATAATTTTGAACGTGTAATGGAATTTTTTTATAATAGCAGAAAAACTACTTTCTTTATCTAAGCTTTGTAACAAGAGATTTGTTTCTGCACATTCGTCAAGATATTTGAAAAATATTGGGTTTTCAACATCTAAAATAATAGGAAATAGCTTTTGAGAACTTTGATTTGTTTTTCTAATTACATACTGATCAAATTTACGAGCATCTAATCCAATTGCATTATAAAAAGCAGAACGTTGACAGTCGTTTAAATACATAGTAGCAAAAACAGAAAGTAAAAAGAATTTACACCATAATTTACTTTGCAAACCTGTAAGTAACTGCGGCTGCGATTTTAATACAGCTGCAAAGAAGTCTCCATGACGATTTTCGTCTTGGCACCAACTTTCAAAAAATCGAAAAATTGGATAGATACGATCTTTTTGAGCACGTTCTAAATGACGATAAATAGTGATATAACGCCAGTAACCTATTTTTTCTGAAAGATAAGTTGCGTATAAAATAAATTTTGGAGCAAAAAATGTATATTTGCGACTTTTTGTTAGAAATCCTAAATCTAAAATAAGATTAAAATCGCTCATGGCTTTATTCAAAAATCCTGCATGGCGTGCTTCATCTCTTGACATTAAAGCAAATCCTTCAGCTAAAAGAGGATTCTGAGTTTTTAAATTTCTAGATAACTCTTTATATAAAAGAAAACCTGAAAATTCAGCTGTACAAGATCGTTCCAAAAATTCTATAAAAAGTGATCTTGTCTCTTCGGGAATTTTTGAGAATGACTCAGAAAACTCTTTGTCCCTAATAAAATGACGTTGGTTATAATCTCTTCTAAATTCTTCTAAAATTGCTTCAATTTCTTCAACGTTTGAAGAAACATCTAAATTACCCATCTCCTCGAAATCCGTTGTATAAAACCGAGGAGTTAATAAACTCTCTTTTGCAGGTGTTTTTGACGATACCGTAGAATCAGTCATTTTTTCTCCTTTTTAGGTGTCGTATCATCTAAATTTTTGTATTTATCTTTTTTTAAATAGATAAAATACCTTTTAATTTATTATATAAGATTTCAAAAATAAAATAGAAAAAATATTTTTTTTATTTTATTTATTACCTTTGTATTAAATAAATTTTTTAAATCAAAAATTATTGAATAATCTAAATACAATGATTCTATTATAAATAAAATTTTTGGATTTAAATTATTTAATTCAAACGATGTTTTTAAAACTGGAACTCCCCAGGCTGGACTTGAACCAGCGACCAATCGGTTAACAGCCGATTGCTCTACCACTGAGCTACTGAGGATTTATCTATATCTTATTATGCTTAGTACAGTTTCTAAAAGCTATAGACACCAATACTATAGCTTTTATAAAATTCTAAATCTCACGAGTCTGTTAATGCGTTTTTGATCCATTTACGTAACCCTTTATTTCGAATCAATGAGTTAAACACTTGAAATGTGTTTATAACGCATATATTCCGTGTAGTTTTAATTGACCTTAAAATCAAAAATAAAACACGTCTAGTAGTGCGACTAAAAGTTAGTACATTATCTCTTTCAATCACAGAACTACCTTTTTTTAAAACTTTAAAGTCTGATTCAAATTTGATTAAAATTTTATTTACTTTATTTTCAAGCGGAAAATTAGATTTATACAAATTATTAATACCTTTATTTGCTAATGTGCGATCAATTTTTAATATTGCATACAAAAGAAATTTGGAATTAACATTAGTACTTCCATATTTTTTTGCTTCTTTAAAAGCTAAAAGAATGGCTTGTTTTAATTGTAAAGAAAGAAATTTTGTAGTATAAAATTGTTTTTCTTTCATATTCTATAATAATATTTTTAAAGTTATTACTTTTGTAGATTAAAATCTACAAAAGTAAGTATTAAACTATTGCATATTGCCTGCTTCCTTACAAGCGTGCATTACATCTAATGTAATTTTATTTAAATTATTTATTTTTGCAAATTTTTCAACATTTCGTTTAATTTTTCCACGTACAAAACCAGGTATTCTTTTTAACTCGTTTTCAGCTTCAATTTCCCAAATATTTTCATTAGACAATGTTGAACTTGATATATCTTTTGTATCATGACCACCAAAAATTTCTAGGAGATGATCTTCCATACCTAATGTAAATGAGTTATATATTAAGTCTGCAATTTGATTACTACCTTCGTAACCCATAAATGGTCTATAACTTAAAGGAAAGTTTTGAATGTGTACTGGAGCAGATATTACCCCACAAGGAATATTCAAACGTTTACCTATGTGACGTTCCATTTGTGTTCCAAAAATTGCTGATGGTTCCAGCTTTGCAATTATATCACCTACAAGATTGTGATCATCAGTTATCAATATATCTTCACAGTATTTTGAAATTTCTTTTCTAAACCATATTTCTTCAGGTTTACAATAAGTCCCAGCAACTAAAACTCTAACACCCATTTCTTGAGATAATATTTTAGTAATTGCTACTGTATGTGTAGCATCTCCAAAAACAACAGCAGTTTTACCTGCTAAGTTTTGGCAATCTATTGATCTTGAAAACCAAGCTGATTGTGATACAAATCGTGTTTGTAAATCTATATATCTTTCAAAATTTACATTTTGACCTAACTGTTTTAAAAGAGTTTGAATTTGACGAATAAAATTTGCTGTTTCAACAATACCTATTGGTGTTGTTGAAATAAAAGGCATATCATAATTTTTTTCTAAATATTGGGCACTTAATAAACCAACTTCACGATAAGGAACTATATTAAACCATGCCTGTGGAAGTTTCTTTAATTCATCAACTGAAGCTCCTTCCGGAACAATTGTATTGATTGTAATTGATAAATCTTTAAATAATCTTTTCAATTCAGCTATATCATGATGCACATGAAACCCTAGATTACAAGGTCCTAAAATATTAACAGAAGGTTTTTCAGTTTTTTTGATAAAAATTGAATTGTCTTTTTCAGCTTTTTCTAAATAAAATTTAATAACTTGTTCAAGAGTACGATCTGCTGCTTGCAGTTCGTTTACTCTATAGTGATTTACATCAGCTAATAAAACATCAGCTTTAGAGTCTTGAGAAGCACGATTTACAAAATTCTGTAAATCTTCTTGTAATATACTTGAAGTACAAGTAGGTGTTAATAAAACTAAATCTGGTTGCTCTTCTTTATCTTTTCGTTTGATATTTTGAATTACTTTTTCTTGAGAGCCTCGAGCAAGTACGTGGCGGTCAACTACACTAGCTGTAACAGGTGTAAAATCACGCTTTCTCTCAAGCATTGATCTCATAACATTGAAATAATCATCTCCTAAAGGGGCATGCATTATTGCATGAACTTTTCGAAATGAAGTTGCTATTCTTAGAGTTCCAATATGAGCAGGTCCAGCATACATCCAGTAAGCTAATTTCATAAGTGTGTTTAGTGTTTACAAATTTTAAATAATTGGGAAAAGTCAAAATTTTAAATTAGTTAGGTGTTTTCAACTTCTTGTGTAAACTTTTGAAAAGCATGAGCAATAGCACGAAGTCTAATGTTTTCCCAACAAGTAGGTACTAAAATTGAATTAATCAAAACCTGACTAAATAATAAAATAGGATCTAAACGCCAACCATGAATAATTAAGATCGAACTATAAAGAAGTCCGATCGTTGCAAAAAAAATATCTTGATCACGAGCAATTTGTGGTTTTACAATTCTTAAAAAATATAAAAATGCCATAACTACTCCAATCACCATTGCTAAAAGAATATTCGGCTCGAAAATTATATTTATCATAGTTTTATTAAACAATTTGTTTTCTTTAAAAACTAAGCACGTGTAATACGATCTGCTCGACTAACAAAAACAAGAGCAAGACTAATTGGAACAACAACTAAAACTGTCCCTAAAACTAAACTATTTAGGAAGTTAAATAAAGAAGGTGTCATAAATGGGAGTTTCCTTTAGTATATAGAAAAATAATGTTGTTATAAAATGTTTATTTAGGAGAAGTAGTAATTGTTTCATCAGCAGCAATTAAATCACCACTTAAAAATTCTTGCCACGCAGCGAAAGGCCATAAAAACCCAGATGTCATTACAGATATTGCTAAAGGAACATCAATAATAATCTCTTTTTCAGTCGGATTTGAAGTTTGACCTACAGTTCTAATATATTTACGTCCTACCCAGCCGATCCAGCCGCTTATATAAAGAAATAAAATACTTGGGAGTAAAAACTCAGATCCATGGCTCCATCTACCATCAGCAATTAAATGAGGTAAACCATCGTTCCCACAAAGTAAATTTGAATCACCATACCTCGTAAAACGCTGTTTAGTTTGATCAATTTGCTGTTGAATTGCAATTCTGGGAGGAGTGCCTTCTTCGTATTTTTTTAATCTACTTTCAAGTTTTTTTACCGTTTTTGTTAATCTTTTTTGAAAAACTTCTGATTCTTTACAAGGATTAAGTCCACCAATATCTGCGTTTGAGATAAGAGGAATACCAAGTATTGATAGGTAAAGTGCTGCTACTTTGACAAATTTTGTCATAAACTGAGATGTATAAAAGGTTGGTAAGAAGTATAAGTTTAAAGATTTTAATGCATCCGGCTGGGTTCGAACCAGCGACGTTCTTGAGAGAAAACGGATTATGAGTCCGGTGCCTTCAACCACTCGGCCACAGATGCGTATAAGATTATATTTATACTATGGAGCTGGTAGGATTTGAACCTACATCCGACTGAATTTTATAGCTTAAAATCTATTCATAAGTATAAACTTAAAATATGGTAATAGTATAAAAATTGAAAATATCTAAGTGTATTCACTTAGATATTTTAAAATAAGTATAACCCTAAAAAGGATATTAATGTTTCAGAAACTTAAGCAAAACAGTTTTGCTTTATTTGTTTTTTATTAATTCAAACATTGTTTGTACTTTTAGATAAAATTCAACCGTCGAAATCCTAGTTTACAGCCCCTAAAAATAAGATAGGATTTGAACCATTTAATAGTAGCTTTATAAACTATTACTTTAGCTTTTTTTGCTAAGCATTTTAAAGATATTATCCATCAAACAATTACTAACTACTAGTAATTAAATCACTTATTTACTAAAAATATAGACGAGACCAGTTTTTTTTGATACACTTTCTTCCAAAGCCTTACGGGATGTAGCGCAGTTTGGTAGCGCGTCTGCTTTGGGAGCAGAATGTCACAGGTTCAAATCCTGTCATCCCGACTTTCTTAATCAGATTTACCTGAGTTGTCTAACACAAAGCTATTAGAGTTTCCTTTGGCAATAGAACATCCTAAAGACCATGCTTTTTTACTCATTAAGTCTGCTTTTCTAAGCCATTGTGCTTTTCTTTGTTTTGTTTTTGTTCGTGATGTACGTTTTTTTGGAACTGCCATAGTTATAAATTTTTAAAATTATTGAAATTTTGGACATCTACAGTGAAATTTTTTTGTCCAGTGCAAATTTCCTGTGTTATTTAATTGTGGTTTTAACACTAATATAATTTATAAAAATTAAATAGGTTTTATAAACTTTTAACTTTTAATAGCATTAACGTTTAAAGCATATTTATATATTCTTAATTTTTTAACATCGTTACAACAAATTACTTTGATTTTTAAGTTATTAACCTAGAATAATAATTTTAGAGTTTTGATACTTTATATTGAGAATAGTATTTTAATAGAATTTTTCCAATATTTTACTCATTTGTGGATACTATGTAATAGTTTTATGATCAAAAGTTAACTTTAAATCTGAGTTTTAAAAGAAGTTTCAATAAAATACTTAGAGTTACAATATATTTAGTTATTGATTAATAAAAATAAAAAATAAAAACCATGTTTGTGATGACAAGATCAAAAAATAGGAGATAAAATTTTAACACTTGACAAAAGTATACCTTCACCAGTAATGTAAGAACTGTGGAGTTTCTCCAATACTAAAAACTTAAGACAGCTTAGTAACTTAAAAAATAAAAAAGGTCCTAACTAAGTTGAAAAAGAATAAAGAACTAGGAAATACTACGGAGAGTTTGATCCTGGCTCAGGATGAACGCTGGCGGTATGCCTAACACATGCAAGTCGAACGGGAATTAATCTCGGTTAATTCTAGTGGCGGACGGGTGAGTAACACGTGAGAATTCGCCTTTAGGAGGGGGATAACGGATGGAAACATTCGCTAAAACCCCATATGCCCTTGGGTGAAAAAGAGAAAATAAGTCATACTGATTTATCTCTGCCTGAAGAGAAGCTCGCGGCTGATTAGCTAGTTGGTAGGGTAAAGGCCTACCAAGGCGACGATCAGTAGCTGGTCTGAGAGGACGATCAGCCACACTGGAACTGAGACACGGTCCAGACTCCTACGGGAGGCAGCAGTGAGGAATTTTCTGCAATGGGCGAAAGCCTGACAGAGCAATACCGCGTGGGGGATGAAGACTTACTGAGTTGTAAACCTCGGTACCCTAAGGAAGAAGATATGACGGTACTTAGGGTGGAAAGCATCGGCTAACTCCGTGCCAGCAGCCGCGGTAAGACGGGGGATGCAAGTGTTATCCGGATTTACTGGGCGTAAAGCGTCTGCAGGTGGTTTCTTAAGTCTACTGTTAAATCTTGAGGCTCAACCTCAAATCTGCAGTAGAAACTAGGAGACTTGAGTATAGTAGGGGTAGAGGGAATTTCCAGTGGAGCGGTGAAATGCGTAGATATTGGAAAGAACACCGATGGCGAAGGCACTCTACTGGGCTATTACTGACACTCAGAGACGAAAGCTAGGGGAGCAAATGGGATTAGATACCCCAGTAGTCCTAGCCGTAAACGATGGATACTCGATGTTGGACGTATCGACCCGTTCAGTATCTTAGCTAACGCGTTAAGTATCCCGCCTGGGGAGTACGCTCGCAAGAGTGAAACTCAAAGGAATTGACGGGGGCCCGCACAAGCGGTGGAGGATGTGGTTTAATTCGATGCAACGCGAAGAACCTTACCAGGGTTTGCTAGAAGTGTTGGTTTTCTGAAAAGGATTCCTTATTCCGCTTCTACAGGTGGTGCATGGCTGTCGTCAGCTCGTGTCGTGAGATGTTGGGTTAAGTCCCGCAACGAGCGCAACCCTTATTTTTAGTTCTATTGTCTAAAAAGACTGCCGGTGACAAACCGGAGGAAGGTGAGGACGACGTCAAGTCATCATGCCCCTTACACCCTGGGCTACACACGTCCTACAATGGGTAAGACAATAAGTTGCAAATTCGCGAGGATAAGCTAATCTTTGAAACTTACTCCAAGTACAGATTGCAGGCTGCAACTCGCCTGCATGAAGGTGGAATCGCTAGTAATCGCTGGTCAGCTACACAGCGGTGAATCCGTTCCCGGGCCTTGTACACACCGCCCGTCACACCATGGAAGCTGGTTGTACCCGAAGTCGTTATCCTAACCGCAAGGAAGGAGATGCCGAAGGTAAAATTAGTGACCGAGGTGAAGTCGTAACAAGGTAGCCGTACCGGAAGGTGCGGCTGGATGACCTCCTTTAACAAGAATAAGATTAAAAACTTATCTGTAGGTCGATTTGGACCTTTATCGGATTTTACTCCGATTTTAATTAAATAAGGTAGGGCTATTAGCTCAGTTGGTTAGAGCACACCCCTGATAAGGGTGAGGTCCCTGGTTCAAGTCCAGGATAGCCCAGCTGGGGGTATAGCTCAGCTGGTAGAGCGCTGCCCTTGCACGGCAGATGTCAGCGGTTCGAGTCCGCTTACCTCCACACTTATAATCTGGCTACATAATTTTTGTCTTTCGATTCAAGAAAGAAAGGGCTTTTGGGGGATACCTTGGCATTCAGAAGCGATGAAGGACGCGATGACCGGCGATACGCTCCGGGGAGCGGGCAAAAAGCTTTGATCCGGAGGTTTCCGAATGAGGCAACTCCATAGAACTTCTTCCTGAATACATAAGGAAGAAAGAGCGAACCTGGGGAACTGAAACATCTTAGTACCCAGAGGAAAAAAAAGTAAAAACGATTCCCTTAGTAGCGGCGAGCGAACTGGGACCTGGCCTAAACTAACCTCTTGGTTAGGGTTGTGGGACCGATTAGGGGTTAGCCTGTTAGATAGAGAAATATTTACCATGACGAAATAGTTGAATCCTATACCTAAGAAAGTGATAGTCTTGTAGTCAAAGTTAATTCCCTGTCAATAGTGCTAAGCTTGTTTAAGCACTCCTTCGGCTTCCCGAGTAGCATGGAGCACGTGAAATTCCGTGTGAATCCGCAAGGACCACCTTGCAAGGCTAAATATTACTGAATGACCGATAGTGAACCAGTACCGTGAGGGAAAGGTGAAAAGAACCCCGGGAGGGGAGTGAAAAGAACATGAAACCAGAAGCCTACAAGCAGCAGAAGGGCTACGAGTTGTCAAGCCTGACTGCGTGCCTGTTGAAGAATGAGCCGGC
>CM016496.1:92500-114821 GCA_004565275.1 Nannochloropsis salina CCMP1776
AATGTTTGTCATATTGATTTGTATAAATTAAAATTAGTTTCTTAATTGAACTAATTGTAAGCTAGAGGCTGTAAAATTTTTATCGTTGGAGCAGTAAAACTTCCAGAAATTACATTTTGATAACGTAACTTTAACCAGTAAGTAAAATCTACATCTGTAGAAACGATAGCGACTAAATCCTCTCTTGAATTACCCTTTATAAGCTCTTTTAATTCGCTTGAATATATATTTAAAAATTCAGGTGAAGGGAGAATCCAAAAGTCGACTTGTTTATTTTTACTAGAATAATAATGAGCTCTTTCTCTCAAAACTTCCTCTACAGGTTCTATTTCAAATAAGAATTCTTTAGTTGCAAGTATAAAATAGTATCTCATAAGAGGGTGTCTCCTTCAGTTATTAATTATTCTTCCTCTTGAGGATTTTTAATTGTTGCCAATGCAGCTTTAGTTATAAGTGTTATTTTAGGATTTTTATTATAAATTATATAATAAACGCAATTATATACTAAAACAGCAAGACTTATAAATGCTAATGGTGACAAAATAAAATGATTTAAAAACAATAGCCAGTTAAAATAATCTTGTTTTATTTGTAATTCGTATCTTTGAACAAGATTTGTAAAAATGTTTGTATATTCTTCTTTTTCTTTATATTTTACTGTACTTAAATGTTTTACTAAGTAGTTACTAAAAAGTATATCTTTAATTAATTTAAGGCATTCAAAAATTGTTATCGCAATTTCCTGGCTTAAACCTAGACTATAATTAACTAATAAAAATATAAATGCTATACTACCATTATAACCAAGTTTGTATGATAATTTTAGTGATTTATAACCTGTTGGAAAAATTAGAAAATAGGCTATAATAACCCAAAATTGAACCATTTTATTGTAGCTATTTATCAAAGGGTTAAATATTCTAATCAGTGTTGTCATTAGTGGCAACTTCTCAAAGATCTTACACGAAAAACTACTTACCATTAATTCTTCGTATTCTTGTATAAATGGTAATAATGATTGGTTAGCTAAAAAAATGAAAGGTATAAAATATACTTTTAAAATAAATCCCAATCGACTTAAGTAGTCAATAAATTTTTTTTTATTAAAAGAATTTTTAAAATCTGAGATTTTAATTACTAGCTTAAATAGAATACCTTTAAGGTATTTGGTCTTTTTATTTAATTGACTTAGAAGCTGTTCGACTTTTCTTTGAATAAAATTTATAAATTTTAGCTTTGTACTACTTTTTTTGAGTAATTTTATATAAAAAAACAAATATTTTTCAAATTTCAATAATATTTGAAGATACGAGTTTGAAATGAAAGGTTTAAGTTCTAAAAATTTTACTTTTATATTCTCATTTATGTAGCTCAGCTTTTTTATTTTAGCTTTTAGTAAGTAAACAAAATTTAATTTAGCTATAAAGATTTTGTTGACATAAAACTGATTTTTTAACTTTGAAGCCAGTTTAGTTTGATTATCATATCTTAAGAAATTTTGAATTTCATTAAATTTTTTATACTTAAAAGTGGGAAATTTATTCATAGCTTGTTTTACTAAGCTCAAATATATTTTACATCTATGAAATGGCTTCGTTTTACTTGTAAGTTTTATAAAAGTTGGATTTCTCTTTATTTTATTGTTTGTAGGCTCGAGTTCTATTGAGTTAATAGTTGTTTTGAGAATTTCTTTACTTTTAATCAAAGTTTTATATTTTGCATTACTTAATTGACTCTGAATATTCTCCATATGACGTTTTATATTGTTAAACTTATTAAAATATGACTTGTAAATATTTGATATGCATCAAAATCAAATTTCAGAGGTTTTGAGTAGTAGAATTATAAAATGTCATATAACTTTTATTAAAAAGTTTTTTAGTCGATGTGTTTTTATAATCTATATAGTTCAAAATTAAAAACATAAAGTTTATTTTAATTGTTTTTTTTATAGACTTATAAGCTTTATAAAATTCTATTTTAAAACTGTTTAAAATTTTTCTAAACATTAGAAAAATTAGTGAAATGCGTAAAGAAAAAACTTTTGACACAATGTTTGAGTACATGTTCAAAAATATAAAGTTTTTATGAATAAGTTTTTTGTATTTAATATACTTTAATAACATATATATTAAAGTAACAATAGTTAAAGCTCTCAATTTGCTAAAAACTCTTGAACTTAAATAATAACTTTCAGGATATAGATAGTAAACTTTCTTTTGAAAATCATATCTCATCATTTGTTTATTTTCAATTAAATCTACTAACACTTGGTTCAAGAATTTTTCGTGAATGAATCTATTGTCATAAAGATTAAATAGCAATATTAATGGAGAGCTTTTGAATAATTCTTCTTGTGAATTGATTGATACTCTTTGTAACTCTGGAGTATTATTTAATTGATACTGTTGTTTCATAATAGAAAAGAAAATAATAAAATCAATTGATTTAAAAATATTAACATCGCAAAATATTAAAGAGGTAAAGTAAAAAAGCTAATCCTTTAATTTAATTAGATTAGCTTTTTCGACTTATTATAATGTACTTCTAAATTTAAACTTATTTTTACTTAAAAATGCTACTAAAAATTGATAATATCCCTACTATTTTTCGTCAACCTAAAATATCGCCTTTTTATTATGATTTAGTTACTAAAATTTTAGATTTAGAATCAAAAAATCGTTTTTTATCTGAAGCTGATATTCGTTTTAAAGTAAATACACTAAGAAAAAATTTTTACGATGATTCTAAAAAAACACAAAATATCGTAGAAAGTTTTGCTCTAACTCGTGAGGTAGCTTTTCGCAAACTTGGTTTGAAACACTTTGAAACACAAATTCTTGGTGGTTTAGTTTTAAATGACGGTAAAATTGCGGAAATGAAAACTGGTGAAGGAAAAACACTTGTTGCAACTCTTCCTGCATCGTTTCAAGCTCTTAGTGGCAAAGGCGTTCATATTGTAACCGTTAATGAATATTTAGCAAAACGTGATAAGGAATTATTACAAGTTGTTTATCAAACATTAGGTTTTGAAGTTGGTTTGATAAGAGAAAATATGGAAACCGTTGAACGACAATATAATTATGCTTGCGATATAACATATACAACAAACACAGAAGTTGGGTTTGATTATCTACGCGATTTAATGTCAGATTCAGTTAAAAATAGAGTCCTTCGAACATTTAATTATTGTTTAATTGATGAGGTTGATTCAGTTTTAATTGATGAAGCTCAAACTCCATTAATTTTATCTAGCCCTAAACCATTAACTTCTGATAAATATCCGAAAGCACTCTGGGTTGCTAAGCAACTAGTACCGAATAGACATTTTGTTCCAAAATACCGAACAAAGCAAGCTAGTTTAACCGAGGAAGGTTACAATTTTTTAGCCGAAATTTTTCAAACGGATGATTTGTATAACCCAAAGGACCCTTGGTTAGCTTTTATTGAAAATGCTCTTCGTTCTTTACTATTTTATCAAAAAGACCAAGATTATATTATTCAAAATAATCAAATACAAATAATAGATAAATTTACAGGTAGGATTGCTAAAGATAGAAAATGGTCTGATGGTTTACATCAAGCTATTGAATGTAAAGAAGATGTGAATGTAACACCTGAAAGCCAAACTTTGAATTCGATAACGTACCCAAAGTTTTTTTCACTTTACAAAAAACTTTCAGGAATGACAGGTACTGCCAAAACATCAGAACAAGAATTTCGTGAATTTTATAATCTTGATGTTATTGTAATTCCAACTAAAAAACCTATAAAACGAAAAGATTTACCCGATTTAATTTTTGAAACAAAAAAAGCAAAATTTAAAGCTTTAATTGAAGCTATAATGTCATGCTACTTAGTTGGTCGACCTGTTTTAGTAGGTACTACTACTATTGAAGATTCAGAGATTATCGCTGAGACATTAAAAACCCTAGGCCTAGAAGATTGCCAACTGTTGAATGCTAAACCTGAAAATTCAGAGAGTGAAGCAGAAACTGTTGCACAATCTGGTGCATTAAATTCTGTAACTATAGCTACAAATATGGCAGGCAGAGGTACTGATATTATTTTAGGTGGTAACTCAAAATATATTATCAATGATTTATTAAGGCAAATTATATACCAACTAATAGTTCATGGTCCTAAGAATTTATCATTAATGTCAAACTCTGAAAATTTGAATAAAATTCTATTTGATATACAAATACTTTTAAAAGATTTTGATATAAATTTAATTCAAAATTATTTAGATAATGTTATTGATATTGAGTCACATATTCCACAAACACTATTAGACGAACGTATTAAACAGTTATACCTTTTATTATTGGAAAATTCTAAAATTGAATTGGGTAAAACTAGAGAATTAGTCTGTAACTTAGGTGGACTTTTGATATTAGGTACCTCGCGTCATGAATCTAGAAGGATAGACAATCAATTACGAGGACGTTCCGGTAGACAAGGAGATCCTGGTGAGTCACAGTTTTTCATTAGTTTGGAAGATGATTTAGTTAATAGGTATGACCCTAATATTTTTTCACCATTTTTAGGTCGCGAAAATCCTAATTCTTTTTCAGGTACAGATTACTTAGCAGTTAGTAAAACATTTGATGCGCTACAAGATCGTGTAGAAAAATTTTTATACGAAAATAGAAAATCAAGTTCTGCCTTTGAAGAAATTTATGAATATCACCAAAGGCTATATTTTACTTTTCGTGAATGTATTTTAGAATATAGTAACCCTTTAAATTTGTTACTAAATTTATTTTCGTTTCGAACTTTAAACAATTTACTATTAGAAGAAGAAATTGAGCTTTATGATTCAGCAAGTCTTAATCAAAACGTTTTTAATATTAAAGCAAATCAATATATTTATATTGCTACTTTATTATCGTCAACAGCGTTATTTTCTTACCAACAATTAATAAGTAGTCATTATTTGGATATCTCGAAAAAGCTAATACTTGAAGTTATGGATCAAAAATGGACAGAATATGGTGAAACAATATCGTTAAGTCGTGATACTATAGGATTACAAGCATACGCACAGCGTGATCCCATAATTGAATATAGTAGATTGTGTAGTCAAGAGTTTTCAGAACTTATAAAAGAGACACAATCACTAATAATAAACAGTCTTATAAATTTTAATGAATTAAATAAAACCTATCTTGGTGTTTAATTTTATGTTAAAATTAAAAAAACTTTAAGTCAAAGTAATTATTTATTTATTTGACATTACTATTAAAACAAAGCAAGCCTATTATGACAAAACGTACACTAGAAGGAACAAAAAAGAAAGCAATACGTAAATCAGGTTTTCGTGTAAGAATGAAAACAAAAAATGGACAAAATGTTATAAATGCACGTCGTAGAAAAAATAGAAAACGCTTAGCAAAAACTTCACATAGTTAATTATAACATATGTATAAATTTTGAAAAAATGAGTTTTGAAGAAGAAATTGTTTTATTTATTAAGTCAAAAGCCCCATTTATTTATGTGATAAGTACAGAAGAAGAGCGGGTCGAATACGCTCTACGTAAACTTATGACATTTAAATTGAAAAGAGTTTTATATAGCTGGGACTTTGTTAATGGTTTTAACCCGAAAGTATCAAATGAAACGTATAAACGTAACCCTTTTGAAGCATTATCAAAAGTTCGTAATATATTTCTTCAAATACCTTCTTTAATTATTTTTAAAGATTTTTATAGTTTTTTTCCAGATTTATCGATTTCTAGAGAGCTAAAAAGCTTATTACCTATCCTTCACAAGCAACCTAAAACTCTTGTTTTTATTAATAATCAAAAAATTTTAACTTCGGAATTACAAGATAAATTTGTATTTATTGAATTTGGGCTCCCTAGCTTTAGTGAAATTGAAAAAGAGTTAAACCGTTTATGTAATACTTTAGGAATTAGCTTAAAAGGCGAATTATTCAATTTAATAATTAATTCTTGTAAAGGTTTATCACTTGAAAAAATTAGGTATTTAATTGCAAAATCAATAGCCGCAAAAAAAAAATTAGATCTATCAACAGTTAATTTAATTATACAAGAAAAAAAGCAAATTATTTCTCGTACAGAAATACTCGAATTCTGGCAGCCTAATGAAAATTTAGATGATATTGGTGGTCTTGATGGACTGAAGTCTTGGTTAAGTAAAAGAAAACTTCACTTTTCTGAAATAGCAAAAAACTATGGTTTACCGGTCCCAAGAGGAATATTGTTAGTAGGGGTTCAAGGAACTGGTAAGTCAATGACAGCTAAAGCAATAGCCAATGATTGGTTTTTGCCTCTTTTAAGGCTTGATACAGGTCGTTTATTTGGAGGAGTTGTTGGTGAATCTGAACGTCGTATTCGAGAAATGATTGAAATTTCAGAATCCTTATCTCCTTGTATTTTATGGATTGATGAAATTGAAAAAAGTTTCACAACTACAGCGCAAACAGGGGATAGTGGAACAACTAACAGAGTTTTAAGTACTCTTTTAACTTGGTTAGCCGAAAAGCAGGCTTTTGTTTTTGTTGTTGCAACAGCAAATGCTTTAGAAAATATTCAGTTAGAGTTAATTCGAAAAGGTAGATTTGATGAAATTTTTTTCTTAGATTTACCTAATAAAAATGAACGAAAAAGTATTTTTGAAGTCCAACTTAAAATGTTTCGACCAGAAAGCTGGGAATTATATAATATAAACGAGTTAAGTAAATTAACACCTTTTTTTTCAGGCGCTGAAATTAAGCAACTGATAATTGAAGCAATGTATCAAGCTTTTTCTGAAGGTAGAGAATTTAAAACCCAAGATATTATTAACGAAATAGACAATTCTATTCCATTAGCAAAATTACAACAAGAATCTGTTCAAAAGTTACAAGCATGGGCCCGTTCTGGTAAAATACGACTAGGTTCAATCGATACTCCAAGTACTAATAAAGAAAATTAATTATGCAATTTAATTTTATGCGTTTTATTATAAAATGGTTATCTAATATTAAGGTAGCAATTTTTTTGCTTGTTGTTTTAATATTTTGCAGTTTAATAGGTTCTATTGTTGAACAAACTGATAAACCGATCAACCCGTTAATTGAAAATATAAGCTCTCCTACTAATATTTTTAATCTATTAAATTTTTCAAATGTTTTTAATAATGGTTGGTTTTTTTGTCTAAATTTACTATTAGGCTTAAGCTTAATATCCTGTACTTTTACGCAACAACTGCCATCTTTTGACTTTTGCAGAAGCCTTAATTTTTTGAAAAAGTTTTTAGAAACTGAAAAATTTGATGGATCCCTAGTTTTTCCTACAAATTGGTTCCCTTTTGTAATTTCTCGAATGCATAAGAAAAACTATTTTCTTTTCCAAAAAAACAAAGCTGTTTATGCTTCAAAAGGACTAATTGGAAGACTTGGCCCTGTTTTTGTTCATTTAAGCCTTATTCTAATATTGTTAGCTTCTTTTATTTCAGCTTTAGGAGGTTTACTTGCTCAAGAATTTGTTCCTAAGGGTGAAATTGCTTATTTACAAAATTTTCCGTCAGATCATCTTGTTGCTAATTTACCAGTATATCCAATTAGAGTAAACGACTTTTGGGTAAGCCATATAGATGGTTTAATTCATCAATTTTATACTAATATTTCAAGCTTAAATGAGTATGGAAAAGAATTAAGTTCATTTACTATATCTGTAAATCATCCTTTTTATCAGCAGCAGGTCATTTGGTATCAAACAGATTGGGATATTATAGGTTTAAAGTGTAAATTAAATGATTTAATTTATCAAATACCTGTTACTTCAATCTCTACTGCAGGAAAACGCTTATGGATAAGTTGGCTACCTTTTTCAGAAAATGGATCAACACTTTTTTTTGAAACATTAAGGGGTGATTTTATTTTACCATCCTTTAATTTGAATGGGTCTAGTTATTTAGAAATAGGTCAAAATTTACAACTTTTAAGTTCCATTAATACGACAATCTTAGATATTCTCACATGTACCGGATTACAGGTTCGTGGTGATCCTGGTGAGTTACTTTTATCTTTAGGATTTGGAGTATTAATTTTAAGTACTTTTATTAGTTACGTATCATATACAAGGATATGGATTATTAAAAAGTTTGATTATATTCAAATCGGTGGCTTAACAAATCGAGCCAAATTAAGATTTGATTACCAACTATTAAATTTATTTGATTCAATATCTACAAATATTAAAACATAAATAAAATTCCTTTAATACTATACATTAATTTTTAACAACTGAAATTTATGAAAAATTCTTTATCTCGTTATGAATCTTTATTAATTTTTTCGTCAGATTATTCACCTAAACAACTAAGATTTTTAGGATATTATTACGCAAAAACACTTCGTGAATGGGGAGCTTCTAAAATTCATGTAAGATATAGAGGTAAACGTAGTTTATCCTATAATATTAAAGGTGCAAAGATTGGTGATTATATCGAGCTTCGTTTTAATCTTCTGCCATCAAATTTATCGCTTTACCAATCTTTAATAAAGCTAGATAATCATGTTTTAAGATCTTTTACTCGTAAAAAAACAACAAATATTAAGTTTGTTTCACTATAAATAAGTATACCTAGAGCATATGCTCTAGGTATACTTATTTATAGTGAAACAAACTTACTTAGTATAAATTACTTGATAACTGTTAGATTTTTTAATTTATAAAAAAGTTCACGAAACTTTGTATTTAAAACTGGTTTAAATAGTCTTTATTGTAATAAAAGTAGTTCATTAGCAAAGTACTCTCAATTAACCTATCCATCCATAACTATGTAATCCTTTTCCTAAAAAATTTACACCTAGGTAACATACCCAAATGATGACAAAACCTATACTACCAATAGTTGCTGTCTTTTGACCTGTCCAACCTTTAATTAATCGAGCATGTAAGTAGATCGCGAATGTAAGCCATGTAATTAAAGCCCAGCTTTCTTTTGGATCCCAGCTCCAATAAGCACCCCAAGCTTCATTTGCCCATACTGCTCCTGATATAATTCCTAAAGTTAAAAAAGGGAATCCCAGCCCTATTAATCTATAGCTCCAAATATCAATGATTTCAAGTAATGATTTACTTAAACTTTTCGTTTCAACGATCGTTTGTTTAGCTTCATTGTTTGTTATAGTAATAGCTGAGTTTGTAGTAGTAGTTAAATCAGCTTTTTTAGTGGCATATGTTTTTAATAATAAAAATAATAAACATAATAAAGAACCTAATATTAATGTTCCATAACTTAACATCATCACACTTACATGCATCATTAACCAATTTGATTGTAATGAAGGGGCTAATCCTGTAATAATTCGCATTTCGGGTGGAAGACCAGAATTACCAAACCAGTATAAACAAAGAACAAGAGGAAGATTTAAACATCTAATTAAACGTGTTGATAACTTTAGCTCTGCTAATTGTTGACCAATTAAAAGTATTGCACATAAAAATAAAATAGATTCATATAAATTACTTATTGGGAAGTACTTTCCATTTGTCCATCTAGATAAAAGTAAATTAACAACAAAAAGGCTAGATAAGAACGTACTAGACCTAGCAAGGTTTGACCATATTTTAGATTTTAAAAAGAACAAATTTAGCCAACTTGTAAGAGTTGCCAAAATTAAAGCATAAAAAGTCGTGTTACCTAAAACATTTTCAATTGTCTTCATCTCTATCATATAAAATTTTAACTATTTAAACCTTTATTTAGAACCAATTATAGCAAATTTATAAATAAATCGAAAAAGTGTACAAATAAGATCTAAATATATAGTTTATTATTATTACTTAAAACTTTCTATATTTTGCCTTTTTTTAATACGAAATACTTAAATGGTATAGAATAAATAATATAGTTCATTTAAATTTTATAAAGGTATTATGGCAACTTTTTTAGATAACAAACAAATAAATTTAGTTAGACAAGGTTGTAGATTTTCAGAACGTTGTGTAAAACCATTACGTGATAATACGTATAAATATGGTTTTTCCACAATTATAGAGTCTGATGAAATTAAATCTGGTTTAAATTTAGAAACAATAAGGCTTATTTCACATAAAAAGAATGAAAGTGGTTTTATTATAAACTTTCGAGAGAAAGCTTTTAAAAAATGGCAGTCCCTTAAAGATCCTACATGGGCAGAATTGAGTTATCCTGTTATAAATTATCAAGCTATTAAATATTATTCATCACCGAAGGCACAAGAAAAATTAAAGAGTATTGATGAAGTTGATCCAGAATTACGTGATACTTTTGAAAGACTAGGTATTCCTTTAAATGAACAAAAACGTTTAGCAAATGTAGCTGTAGACGCGGTATTTGATAGTGTATCTATTTTTACAACCTTTAAACGAGAACTTTTAAAACTAGGCATCATTTTTTGTTCTATTTCGGAAGCTATCAATAAATACCCTGAATTAGTAAAAAAATATTTAGGAAGTGTAGTTCCAATTACAGATAATTATTTTGTTGCTTTAAACTCAGCAGTTTTTACAGATGGATCTTTTGCATATATACCCAAAAACCTGAAATCACCAATAGAATTGTCTACTTATTTTAGAATAAATAATGAGGAAAGCGGACAATTTGAACGTACACTTATTATCGCTGAGTCAGGGAGCATGATAAGTTATTTAGAAGGATGTACCGCACCAAAATATGACAGCAATCAATTACATGCTGCTGTTGTAGAACTAATTTCACACGAAGGTGCCCACATTCGTTATTCTACAGTGCAAAATTGGTACGCTGGTGATAAAAAAGGAAAAGGTGGTGTTTATAATTTTGTGACAAAAAGAGGTCTTTGTTTAGGTACTGAATCAAAAATTTCTTGGACACAGGTCGAGACTGGATCGGCTGTAACTTGGAAATATCCAAGTTGTATACTAATGGGTAATGCATCTCAAGGTGAATTTTATTCCGTTGCTTTAACAACAAATTATCAACAAGCTGATACTGGAACGAAAATGATTCACATAGGTAAAAATACGAAAAGTCGTATTTTATCTAAGGGTATCTCTGGTGGTCATTCAAAAAATACGTATAGAGGACTAATTCAATTTGGTCGCAAAGCCTCACAAGCTATGAGTTATTCACAATGTGATTCTCTTTTACTAGCTCATCAATCCGAGACAAACACTTTTCCTTACATAAATGTTAGAAATTCTAGCGCTAGAGTCGAACATGAAGCTTCAATATCAAGGATAGGTGAAGAGCAAATATTTTATTTTCATCAGCGAGGTATTCCCGAAGAAGAAGCAATTAAACTAATTGTTAATGGTTTTTGCCAAGAGGTATTTAGAAAATTACCAATGGAATTTGCTTTAGAGGCTGAAAAACTTTTAGATCTAAAAGTTGAAAAAAGTCTTACATAAGTTAAAATAGAACCTTAAAAAATGGTATTTGATAATAAAATACAAAAAAATGCTAGAAATAAAAAATTTAACTGCAGTAACAAGTGAGCAAGAAATTACTCGAAACCAGGCTTTAATTTTGAAAGGTGTTAATTTAACTTTAAAAGGTGGTGAGATACAAATCATAATGGGATCTAATGGATCCGGAAAAAGTACATTAGCAAAGTTATTAGCTGGTCATCCAGCTTATAACATGCTGCATGGTTCAATTATATTTCGAAATAAAAAGTTAATAAGATGTTTACCTGAGACCAGAGCAAGATTAGGCTTGTTTTTAGGTTTTCAGTATCCTATGGAAGTCGGCGGAGTAAGTAGTCAAGATTTTTTACGTCTTGCTTATCATTCTCGATATAAAAAAAAAGATAATATACTTAACACAAGTTTAAGATTTGCAAATAAAATTTTAAACTATGTTAAAATTTTAGACATGAACTCTAGCTTTTTGCCAAGGCCCTTAAATCAAGGGTTTTCAGGAGGGGAAAAGAAAAAGAATGAAATTCTTCAAATGGCAATTACTGGTTGTGAGTTAGCGATATTAGATGAAATTGACTCAGGTTTAGACGTTGATGCATTAAAAACATTATCTAAAACCATTTTAATTTATCAGCTTGATAGTTCATTTAATTCTTGGTTTCTTCAAACAACAAAAAGTTTGATTCTAATCACACATTATCAACGACTCCTTGAATATATTAAACCAGATAGAATTCAAATTATGAAACAAGGAAAAATTGTTTGTAGTGGAAAATCTAATTTAGGAACTATTATTGATCGAAAAGGTTATGATTGGTTATCAGGTGTTGGGTCAGGTTTATATCTTATAGAGAATATAAATAGAAAGAAATTGCAAATTTTAAAATAGAATCTATTTTAAAATTTAAACTTTTTAGTACCTATTTTTGATTTGTTTCTTAATGTAAAATTATTAAAAATAATTTTAAAAAAATAATCACTTTTAATTTTAATAATTTCAAAATATTTTTAAAAGAGGAAAAAATGAACTATAGAGTCTACTTTGAACTTGATGAAGATGAATTATACGAGTTAAATAGATTTACTCGTGATTTAACAATGTCCGCGGAGCTTGGACTATTAGATCCATTAATTGGTCGTGAACGTGAATTAGATCGAATGATTAGAATTTTATGTAGACGAACAAAAAATAATCCTGTGATAATTGGTGAACCCGGTGTTGGGAAAACAGCTTTAGTTGAAGGACTAGCACAAAAAATCGCTAACCAGGAAGTACCTAGACAATTACTAGATGCTAGTGTCGTAACCGTGGATCTTGGAGCCCTAGTTGCAGGAACACGTTATCGAGGTGAATTTGAAGAGAGGCTTCAACTTTTAATAGAACATGCACAAGATGTCCCTGATACTATTTTATTCATTGATGAGATTCATACTTTAATAGGTGCTGGATCAGCAGAAGGTACAATGGATGCAGCAAATATGCTTAAGCCAGTTCTATCAAGAGGAAAATTTAGATGCATTGGAGCAACGACAACCGATGAATATAAAAAGTATATTGAGCGAGATCCAGCATTAGAAAGACGTTTTCAACCAATTTTAGTTGAACCTCCTAGTCCTGCGTCAACAGTTCGTATTTTATCACGAGTTAGAAAATCATTTGAGTCATTTCACAATGTTGTAATATCAAATGAAGCTTTAGTCGAAGCGGTAGAGCTTTCGGAACGTTATATTGCGGATAGATATTTACCGGATAAGGCAATTGATGTAATTGACGAGGCGTGCACCTTAGTTGCGATGAAAGCAGTAAAACATCCACCAGGTATTGGTCCTTTTTACGAAAGACTAGCAGCAATGCAGGAAGAAAAAGATGAAATGCTTAGAATGAATGATTACTACGGTGCAGCTAGAATAAATGAGCAAGAAACTCGACTACGTACTGCTATTGATCATTATCAAAGATTTTACTCTGGTCTACCTGATGATGACAAATGGGTTTTAAAAAATCAGAAAGAATTTGTTCAACGTTTTATTCCATCAATGGAAAACCCTCAAAGTTTAGAAGAGGTTTTACATGAATTAGAATGGCTTATTAAATCTGAAACAGATAGTAAAGCATCAAATGTAGCGAAAGAGACATATAACCAAAGTGAAGACCTTGATTTTGATAATAATGTATAAAATTTTAATTAAAAAACAATATGTACTTGACACTAAGTCGATTTAATGGTACATTTTTAGTGACCCCGCTTTGTAAAGGGGTTTGGGTTGCTAACTCAATGGTAGAGTACTCGGCTTTTAACCGAAAAGTTCTGGGTTCGAGCCCCAGGCAACTCACCTAATTAAATTTAATAATTTGTATATAAAATTATAAGTAGTGGTGTCAGGATTTAATTTAAGATAAATCCTTTTTTGTAATAGGTTGAGAATTATTTAAATATTTATAAAGGAAAACACTACATGGACGGACGAATCCTAGTTGTATTTATACCAGTTATTGGTGCAGCCTTCTGGGTAGTTTATAACATCGGTAGAGTTGCTTTACAACAATTAAAGAAAGCAACACGTTAAATGTTTTTTTCAATACATCTTTAGAAATAAAGGAAAAATTTTTCCTTTATTTCTAAAGATGTATTGAAAAAACATATCAAGGATATACTTTGCGAGTATAGCTCAGTGGTAGAGCGCAACCTTGCCAAGGTTGATGTCGCGCGTTCAAATCGCGTTACTCGCTTCATTTTTATTATTCTAATAAGATAAAAAATTAACTAAGTTATCAAATAAAGTTTATTTGATAACTTAGCTAACAAAGTAAAATAAATTCTAAAATATATTTAATAGCTTTAAACTAAAGTGCACTTGCTTTTTTAAAAGCTAAAACAGCAATAACAATCGGCCCTGATAAAATTATTAGGGTTAAAGCAATTAACTGGCTAAGAACTTGTAGGTTCATACAGTAATCTAAAATTTTAAATATAGCTAAGTTAATCCTCCTGACATTAATATTATTACCAAATAATATTAACTCTTGACATTTTTTTTGTATTACAGGAAAATAATAAATGTCTTGTAACACAAGCCCCCATCGTCTAGTGGCCTAGGACATCTCCCTTTCACGGAGGTAACAGGGATTCGAATTCCCTTGGGGGTATTAAACAAAACTTAAATTGTTTTATTATTTATATTAAGAATTAACAAATTCAGTCTGTGTTTGTTGAATTAGTTCTTTTAATACTGTCTCTAATTCCGGTGTTAGTTTTTTCTCGTTTCGGATACCATTAGAGAATTCGGGATTAGTACGAAGTTTATCACGTAAACTAGCTAAGAAAGGTTTAATATTTGAAATATCAACTGTATCTAAATACCCATTTGTACCAGTGTAGATTAATGCTACTTGATCTTCTACAGCAAGTGGTGCATATTGAGGTTGCTTTAATAGCTCACGTAAGCGTTGACCACGGGCTAATTGACGTTGTGTTGTCGGATCAAGATCTGATGCAAATTGAGAGAAGGCTTGAAGTTCATCAAACTGCGCTAATTCTAGTTTTAATGTACCTGCTACCTGCTTCATTGCTTTAATCTGAGCTGCAGAACCAACACGAGATACTGAAATACCTACATTAATAGCTGGTCTAATACCCGAGTTAAATAAGTCTTCAGAAAGGAAAATTTGCCCGTCTGTAATTGAAATTACGTTAGTTGGAATATATGCAGATACATCTCCTGCTTGTGTTTCAATAATGGGTAGTGCTGTCATACTTCCACCACCAAATACATCGTTTAACTTAGCTGCTCTTTCTAACAATCTAGAATGTAAGTAGAATACGTCACCTGGATAAGCTTCACGTCCTGGTGGTCGACGAAGTAATAATGACATTTGACGATAAGCTTGGGCTTGTTTCGTTAAATCGTCATAAATGACTAAAGTATGGCGGCCTGAATACATATAGTACTCAGCAATACTTGCGCCTACATATGGAGCAATATATTGCATTGGAGCCGGAGAATCAGCATTAGCTGCAATAATTACTGTGTATTTTAAAGCTCCTTTTTCACTTAAAACACGAACAGCAGATGCTACTGATGAAGCTTTTTGTCCAATTGCTACGTAAACACAAACTACATTTTCAGTTGCTTGGTTAATAATAGTATCTAAAGCAATGGCAGTTTTACCTGTTTGTCGATCTCCAATAATTAATTCTCTTTGTCCTCTACCAATAGGAATAATAGAGTCAATTGCAACAATACCTGTCTGTAAAGGCTCACACACTGATTGTCTTTCAACAATACCAGGAACAGTTGGTTCTAGCATTCTTGAAGTTTCAATTGTAATCGGTCCTTTCCCATCTAACGGACTTGTAAGTGGGTCAAGAACACGTCCAAGCATATCAGGACCAATTGGAACCGTTGCAACTCTTCCTGTTCTTTCTACTACAGTACCCTCTTTAATACTTGTTGAATTAGTTACAATTACAACCCCTGTGTATAATTCTTCTAAGTTTAAAGCGATTCCTATAATTTCTCCTTCAGTACCAGGTACTTTGAAGTTTAAGATTTCTCCTACTACAACGAAATTTAGACCATATACTTGAGCAAT
Organism: Nannochloropsis salina CCMP1776; assembly: GCA_004565275.1. NCBI lineage: Eukaryota > Eustigmatophyceae > Eustigmatales > Monodopsidaceae > Microchloropsis > Microchloropsis salina. The sequence continues at coordinate 108,495 of CM016496.1, forward strand.
ACCGTCACCTACTTGAATTACTGTTCCAGTTTCTTTAACAAAGTTATCTTGAACAGAGAAACGCGTAGCTAACTCATCAAGTTGATCATAAAAAACATTACTCATTTTATTAAACTAAATCCTAAATTTTATATTTGTCCTAAATTCCTAGAAACCCTAGAATAAATAAATTTTCAAAAGCGAAAATTTACTAAATTTTATGTAAGAATTTTAATCATAAAAATTCTCAATTAATTGTGATCCTAATAAACGATTCGTTGTAAAATTAAAAACAACTGAATCAACTCGACAAGTGTATCCACGAACAATATTTTTACTCGTTACTTGTTTTTTTATTAGGAAAGAATGATCAGATGGATTTAAACGCTCTGGATTTTCATCAGTAAAATCTAAAACATCTGAAAGTTTATCTAATAATTTGTCACCACTAAAACTTGATGCCCAGTCACTTACAGTACAAATTTCATCAATGATTCTAAGTCTATGTAAACGACAAATGCGATCAAATACAGATGGAAATACTGAAATTAATGATGAAACAATTCGATTACGGAAACTTTCATAAAACCATTTACCAAATACTAAATCAAAATCATGACTGAATGATGATTTCCATGCTGGTAGTAACAACTTCCAGATAACAAAATCCTCTGAGTCTTTACGACGTGCAGCAATTTTATAACGAATATTATTCTTAAAAGATTGATTTACTAAGCTCGAATTTAAATTAGTTTTGGCTTGTTTCGGTATAGTTTCTGTAGAAGGAAATGTTTGTGCTGTATAATACGATAACGTTTTAAACCAAACTCCTATATGATACATATCATATGCATTTGGTACAGCTTGAAATGATTTTACAAAATTTTGAATCAAATTTTGGCTTAGTTGGACCTTGTCAAGACATCCCATACGATTCAATAATGTTTCTTTAATTTATTACCAACGGCTTTGCCTTGTAGTTTTGCCAATCAATATTTTTGAGGGGCCATTTTCATGTTTTTGATAGGAACGAAATATCCTATTAATTAGTTGTCTATCAAAAGATCTATATTGACCTAAAACTAATGCTTTTAATGCTTTAACTTCTTCAACTACGTAAGGTTGAAATTGTACAAAGTTTGAAGTTTTTGTTTGTTTTAGTTCGTCTATTTTTTCTTTTTGTAAATCGATGGCTTTAATACGTATTTTTTCTAAAGATTCCACAGTATCTTTGTAACGAAAATTTGCAAGTATTAGTCGATTAGCTGCATTATCCAAATTGTCAGAGATTCGTTCTTGACGACTCTTTAAACTTGTTCGGGCTGAATCCGCAAATGCAAAAATTAATAATCCTATTAAAAGTAGAATATTAATTAAATTGGTTTCTAGGATATCAGTATTGATTCCAAACCCAGCTTCACTCATATAAGAAGTCCTTTAGTTTCGAAAATATTTCATTTATTAACTTTATACTCGATTAATAGGTGGTCTAACACGTAAATATCTATTAATTTCTTGGACTACACCAGGTATTAATTCACTAGATTGTGTTGCCGTAGTAATATAATTTTTTACCATAGCTTCTCTAGTGTCTCGGACTTTGGCTTCCATATACTTTTTAGATCTAATAACAGCTGTTTGTCGTTTTACTTCGACTTCTCTAGATCTAATTAAATGCCTCTCACGGACAGCTTGTAAAATACGACGGATTTTTTGTTGTAGTTTTTCTACTTCCTCAAGACTAATTCGAGCATTTTTGAGGTTGTTTTCAATTTCTTGTTCTCTTTGTTTTAATATCTTTTGGATTGGATTAAACAAAAGGAAGGATAAAATTTGAACCAACAAAAAAAACTGTATGGTCAAAACAGGTAATGTAGCATCTATATCAAACAAGCCGCCTGTCTTTTCTAGACTAAGATATAGATTGGGTAATGATGTGTACATATCCATAAATTTTATAGGATTTGACTTAAGCAAAGGCCAAATTTTAAGATGATCCTAGCTTAACTACGATCATCTTCTAAGGCCAAGTTTACATTTTACTTAAGAACTAAAAGGGTTTGCGAAGATTAATGAAAGTGCAACTACAAGTCCATAAATTGTTAAGGCTTCCATGAAAGCTAAACTTAGAAGTAGTGTTCCTCTAATTTTGTCTTCTGCTTCAGGTTGGCGTGCAATACCTTCTACAGCTTGACCTGCTGCATTACCTTGTCCAATACCAGGTCCGATAGCCGCTAAACCAACAGCGATTCCTGCAGCGATAACCGATGCTGCTGATACAATTGAATCTGCCATAATATTTCCTTTTGATCTTTTCGAAAAAAATTGACAGCTTTCTTATTTATATCAAATTAAAATTTGATAGTTTAATGATGACCTTCGACTGATTCACCAATATAGGCAGCAGCCAAGGTTGCAAAAATTAATGCTTGAATTGAACTTGCGAATAAACCCAATATCATAATGGGCAATGGAATTAAAATAGGTACTAAAAGTGTAAGTACGCTAACTGTAAGTTCATCTGCTAAAATGTTTCCAAATAGCCTAAAGCTTAAAGATAAAGGTTTAGTAAAATCTTCTAGAATATTAATCGGTAATAATACTGGAGTAGGTTGGAAATACTTCTTAAAATAAGAAAATCCTTTTTTCTTTAATCCAGCATAGAAGTATGTAATAGATGTTGCTAGAGCTAGTGATATCGTTGTATTTATATCATTTGTAGGAGCAGCTAATTCACCTTCTGGTAAATGAATTAACTTCCAAGGTACCAAAGCTCCTAACCAATTTGAGATAAGAATAAACAAGAATAGTGTTCCAACAAAAGGAACCCATTCCCCAAAATTAGATCCCATTTGATTTTTTGCAATATCTTGAACATACTCAACTACAATTTCCATTATGTTTTGCCAATTGTTACGTGGAACTTGATTTAATGTTATAGTTGCTAAAACAGAAGCACTTAAGATTAAACCTATAACAAGCCAACTAACAATAAACACTTGTCCGTGTAGTGAATATCCAAAAATTTCCCAGTAAAAATGTTTTCCTACCTCTAAATCTGCTAATGGTAGTGTTGAGATAGTAGGATTGTAGTCTAAATATAAGTTTGATGTCATAATTACTGTTTAAATCGAAAAGAACGACTTTCTATCTCATGAATATTATACGTTAATATATAAACGTAACCAAAACAATTTTATTTGTATTAAATAGCCTTAATAAAATTTTCTTTTTTAATTTAAAGCTGTTTGAACTAAAAGTTTATCATTTTGACTTTGTTGATGACCGGCGATTGCACGAGCTAATCTATGTAAAACATATCGAATCGCTTTTACGGAATCATCATTTCCAGGAATACCTAAATCAACTAAATCTGGATTTGAGTTACTATCGATTATTGATATAATAGGAATTTTTAAAGTTTTACACTCTTTAATTGCTGTTAGTTCATGTTCCTGGTCAATTAAAACAACAACGTCAGGTAAATAAGGCATGTTCTTAATTCCTGCAAGATAGTTATTTAACTTTTCAAGTTCACGTTTTAACTTTGCGGATTCTTTTTTTGGATAATAATTAAGTATACCATAAGCCTGTAAAGTTTCTAAAACTCTTAATCGTCTAATCCTCTTTTGAATAGTTTTCCAATTTGTTAACATTCCTCCAAGCCATCTATAGTTAACATAAAATGCCCCACAACGCATTGCTTCTTGTTGAATTGCACTAGCTAACCTTTTTTTTGTTCCAACAAATAAAATAACCTTTCTTTTTAAAGAAGCTGCTCTTAAATAACGGCATGCTTTGTTTAAATATTTTTGTGTTTCATAAAGGTTGATAAAATGATACTCTCGATTAACTTCTGGAAAAGAATGAAACAAAAATGGAACCATTTTAGGATTCCATTCTTTTTTCTTATGTCCGTAGTGAAGTCCAACTTTAAAAAAGCGAGCTAATTTTTGGTTTATAGTTTGGCGTGTTCCTTCTGCCATATTTTTGTATTAGTTTTTGTATATTTTGTAAATGTCGTTTGATATATAAAAGACAATATTTTAAACATTATATAAATTATACATAATTTAGAAAATCCTTAAAATATTGTTTTTTAATTATATCCATTTAATTTACTTTAATCTTTATAGAAGTCATTCAAATTAATAATTTATATTATTCTTTTCTTTGAAGTCTTTCATCTTCGAACGAAAATTTGAATTATTTTCGTCTAATATATTGAAAGGAATATTTTGTTTTTGTAATTTTTTTCTTAAAAATTTTCGACGAGTAGTTAATGAAACAACACTACGACCGTATAAAAAAATGTGTTTTGCTATCCATTCATCTAAAAATGTCAAAATACCAGTACCAGAAGGTATTAAACCTCCTACAATGACCTTTTCTTTTAATCCTCGTAACCAGTCTACTTTACCCTCTATCGCTGCTTGGGTTAAAATTCTGACTGTCTCTTGGAAGCTTGCTGCTGAAATAAAACTTTCTGTTGTTAAAGCTGCTTTTGTTAAACCTAATATTGCTGGTTTATAATAAACTAAATGCTTTTGTTTGTGTTTAAGCATTTTATTTAAAATCAATAATTGTTGAATGTCTAGGTATTCACCTGAAACAAGAGGAGTGTTTCCAGGAAATTCAATTTTTGCTTTTATTATCATCTGTCTAACAATTACTTCAAGATGTCTATCAACAATCTTAATACCCTGACTTTCATAGACTCCTTGAATGGATTTAATAAACATTGATGCCAAACGGTACAAACTTCTTAATGTTGCTTTATGATGTGAGTCGCGCTGCCTGAAATAGTCGAATGAAATATCCAGAAGTTGTTGAGGATCAACCAATCCTTTGTGAAAACGTTGAGTTAAGTTAATATATTGGTATGGTTCCACTTCTAAATTCTCATAATCAATTTCTTCAACTAAATATGGTATCTCTCTAATTGTTCTTAATTGTTTAATATTTGATAAAACTTCAATTTGACTACTTCGACTTCTTGCGTGTGTCATTATTTTAGTTACAACACCAGCTTTTTCAGCTATGAGTGCACGATCGGATGAACTTCTTGCTTCTAAGATTTCTTCGACTTTAGGTAAACCTTGGATAATATCTTGTGTTTTAAAAATTCTATAAGTTACAAAACCTAAAACGGTACTTTCTGGAGCAAAATCTTTGTGATTTTTATAAACTTTAGCACCTTCTGTAAATAAATAAGGCTTTCCAACCCTAAATTGAAATTTTGATCCACTAGAACTTAATACTTTACCACCAATAGTCAAAATGAGACCATTTCCTATATGATCTCCTGCAAAAACAAAATCTTTTTTACCAGTTTTTAACGTTGTTTCATCAAAATATAACTCTCTAACATGATCATTGTCGACAATCATAAGTTCTTGTGATTGATAACGACTTGAATATTGAGATCGGAGATTAATTGGTAAACCTGTAACATTTCCTCTTACTTCAGAACATCCTATTAGCGTATAAGGTTCCAAAATTTGATTAGCTCTGACAAATGAAATAGTTTTAATTTGTTGAAGCTTTAAACGCCTAGGACTCACTTTTGGTCTGTTTAAGTCTTGAAAACGTCCAAATTCCAAACACCATTTTTTATTTTGAGTTTTTCTAAAATTAATAAAAATATTAATTTTTTGTTTTTCTTTATTATTTGTACTAGTTACAAAGAGTCCTGTTTCAATTAAATTTTTAGAAAAAGTTTTATTTGCATTTATTGATTCATTTATTTTAAAAGTAAAAGATCGATTAATTTTAACTATTAATTCATCATCAACTACATTTGTATTATAGCCAATAGGATTATATGTATATGATTGTGGTATACTGTAAATAGTAAGAGGTCTAAAAATTACTTTAATAGATTGTAATGTATGTATTATTTGTGAGTAGACAATCCTATTAATTTTGATACGATCAAAAACTACTTCACCTGGAAAAAACAATTGTGAATCGAATTTCAATTTAAATTGTTTAATATTTATTTTTTCATTATCAAAAGTTAAAATTGTACCTGATTGAACTGATAAATCATTTGTTTTACGGTTTTGTTTGCGATACGATATCAGACCATTAATAGGGGAGAAAATGTTTTGAGTTAACCAATAATCCTTTTTTATAAAATTACCTTCTTTACTAGAAAAACTTAAACTAGAAGAAAGTTGTTTATAAATTTCCTCCGGTAACCATAAGTAAAGTCCACCTTTATTTATTTCATTTATCAATGAAATTTTAACTTTTAATGAAGAATTTTTATTCAAATTAATAGAATATAAATTTCCTCCTGTTTTAACTGTGTAAGCTTTTGTTAAATACCTTCCAATGTAACCA